>JAKJXP020000068.1:0-201726 GCA_022225965.2 Diatrype stigma
GGGGGTAGTTATGGATATACCTAATGATTCCCTCTAGTCATATCAAACGTAGTTGACTGGATATGGAAGAACCTGTTGGCGAGTAAGATATGTACCTATATTTTGAATAGTCTTCTAAGAACTATCGACTCCCACGAAGAAAGAATGCAAGACGGTCACAATATAGGATACACAAGTCCCAGGATGGGAAAACCTATTGCCACGCCACATCACGCCAGTCGTCCTGTATGGAGATGCAGAACTGTCCCAGTGAGGTGAATGCTAATATGTTATGTGTATTGCCTAAGTTAACTTATACAACATCATCCCCTAGCCACATAATATAGTGGACGCGCACATAGTCACCACAGATCTACGACTTAGCCCTCACTCATGCATTCTGATATTTGATAACCACAGCAACCCAAGTTGGCCTCGCCGAAGCCCTACCCTTTCTCATAGAAGACCTGGCTGTAACAGAGCCTAACATGATTGAAATCAGGCGATGAGTTAGCATAGCAACGTTGCCCTAGTCAGCCCCAGGTTGTTGGCTGTGGTTGCGTTACACATGGTGCACGTAGTTGTGTTTATGATATCTCCTAGTCCTCGAATCTCACAAGTACCGCACTGCTTTTAATTTCGATGGTAGGCCAAGCCGCCGTAGAAGGTCAGGTACCAACCAGCCTTCAAGTCTCGGTCTGTTGGTGAGCTTCTACTAAGCAGATCGCCACTTGGTTTCTAATACTCTTACTACAGTTGTGTACTTTTCTCTCCTTTGACTCAAGTCTACACTAGTGCTCTCACTTCTCTTATTCTCTCTCTCTCTCTCGCTCTCTCTGTATGTGCTGACGCAGGCTCATAAAAAGGACAAGACTGATATATATCACGTCCGTGCGTTGGGGAGCTCGCGAAGTTCGGAGATGGGGGCTTGTCTTGGATAGTGAGTGAGGTAGGACATTTCTGTATCGCCCACTCTGAGACACCCGTACAATCGGGTTAACAGTATGCGACAACGTACACGTACACGTACACACGATGTACACATATAGATATATAGATTGGAACCATGCCCAACGGCGTACAAAGTCAGTTAGCTATTAGCCTCTCAAGCCAGCCTTGCAAGCTACTTAGTTAGCTAGAGAGGAACTTTGTACGAACCCAAGTATCGACAAAGCCCATCAAGCCAAGCCCTGTACGTCAGAACTGCGGAATGAACCACACGGCTTCTTCGGAGAAGTCATCGTAACTACCCCATCATCACAGCCATCATTCATCATCATCATCATCGCCGGGTTTAGCTAATTAATAGTGTACCAACATCAGCACTTGTCTAATAGTTACGGTACATACCCACAGACTGAGTAAGATAATTGCAGGCAATAAGATGAGATGTCATACGTAATCAGGTACTTTGTCCTTTTTTTTCACCCCCTTTCTACTCCATATGTCTATCTCCGGGCGATTCACCGTCATACGAAGGGTCTCAAAGAACGGAAAGGACGCCTTCTGTCTTGGAAAGTTCCATTACATTGGGTCAAATGAAAAAAGTCATCTCTGCAGCTTCATTCTGAATGAAGAAAGAATTGAAGAAGAAACAGTTCACAGCTTGCAGATCCCTACCGGTTTGCGCAAGAAAGTGCTGACGATATTACAGTAAGTCGGCGAGCACGCAGGCTTTGCTGCGCCGACTACCGTAGCTGAGATTCCTCCTACAGAAATTGACCAACAAAACGCGTGTCAGAGGAGAGACGCCTCAGACCCTTCATGCAGAGAAGGGACTCAGGAACCGTCTAGCCACTGCCGCGCACGCCGGAAAAGATCGCTGCCTATTGGGTTGGCGCAGCAGCCCTTTTTCTTTCGCGAACGCCGCATTGACGGGATGGATGCGCTTAGTACGATTTCTTACGAGGCGACTCCGAAAGATGTCACTCCTTCGCTCACACCCGCGCTCTCACCCACTCGCCCACTCACCCACTTCCCACTCCCCACTGCTCTTCTAGAAGAAAAAAGAGCACCAAAATCCCTCGGCTCTTGGCGCACGTATGCAAGGGCTGATTGTCGTTGTGGAAAAGTTGAACCAACTACGGGATCTGTTACTGTTCCTGCCACATTAGCAATAAGCGGCAACAGCAGTAGCAGCAGCAGCAGCAGGATATCTGTTATCTAGAATATGAGCAGCTTCAATGTCATCACCTAATTATGTGTTATCACATGCTACTTCGGAGGCGGCCGTCTCACCCGAACTGCTCTCATTCCCCGCCTGCTAATACCAGCCCACTGCTCGGTCAGCCCTTCACGACAGGTCAAATCCATAGCGCAACGTAGTATACATGCACGCCTACTCACCTATCCGCTGATAGATATGAGAGGGGGGAAGAACTAAAGTGTTGGAGATAACCTGATAGACCCCGGATTTTACCTCGTTCGAATGATGCCAACCACTGCTAATCCCGTGGGGGGAGATATATCGCCAATAGAAAGAGAGGTGGTGGGGAGACTCCTCTTCACTGCCGATGGTGGTGATATGTATAAGCTAGCACCATGAAGGTGTTATCACGTTGAGGACATGCCCCTCATGGCAGAGCGAGATGCTACGCTGTTACCTAAGGCCGATGAGGTAATAGGCCTTGGCTGCCATGTATGAACTAGCTACCTAGTACCCAGTGAAGATAGACGGAGTGGATGCTACGTGCCATATACAAAAGATGGTGGCAGGCTTGATTGTTAATGATCGCCTCGTCCTTAGGCCACAGCACTGAACGGAACTTGCAGATGCCGGCGGGAGGTCTATATGATCTACAGATCGTTTGCCTCGGTTGAAGTTGATGGAAGTAAAGTACCGCCGAATCGCTGCTCTATGATCTGGATCTAGACTTGAGGAACAACAACCGTCTATGCAATAAGGGGGCACGACCTGTCGATCTCGGATGTCAGCACTGAAGGCGGGAAATACACCGCATGTACGAATAGATTCGCAGCTAGTGAGGCTGAATCGGCATGTTCAACATCCTGCTGTAACGGGGTAGTGTAATCTTCACTTCTATCTCGGTGATCAGCGTGAATGAATCAAACAACTGGCAGGGACGACCAACAACCCCCAGGTGATTGAGTGACAACTCTATCAGAAGAACCGCGGGCGAATTACCGTAACAGGCCGGGAAACACACGTAGGATTTGATCAGTGCCTCCCTCGGGGTGAACACATCAAGGAGCTTGAGGGGTGTGTATAGTCAAGTCGATGGTGGCAAGTTAAAGAACTTAGGCGAGCCCGCACGGGGTAACCACCTGTGACCCGCGCCGGCACCGTCACGTCCTTCAAGTTCCCCTCAGCACACCATAAGCGTTCTAATCATACCATCAACACGCAATGCCCTGGCAAAACAACAGCATGAAGCATCGTCAAGGCTGTAAACCGAGGCTGTAGAGTTGAATAGGGTATGGCCCTGGAAGCTTCGACTCCCCTCCCCAGCTCCGCCACGGAGCCCTACAGCGAGTAGGAGAGAGCCTCTCTTGCACGATAGACCATGGTGGGGAGCCTCCACTTGAGAAACAAAGATCCGATGCCGTTTCGAAACAAAACTTTAAATGACATAGTCCACATGTATGTAGCCGGCAGCGATGCCGGCGCCCGCACCAGCGCGTCTGTATGGTGGATGGCGAGACGATGAAGCGCGTTCCGCTGATGTATATGGGCGATGGGTCACTTAACAGATTGTGCTTGCTAGGAACAGGAAGGTGGTTAGCCGGTAGCTTAGTGATTCTCCAGTATAGACTGATAAATCTGCGTTGAACCCCTCCTGCACCCCTGAGTTGAACCTGGTCCTCAGTTTGGAGATATCTGATATTGTGTTCTATTTTTGGATACCCCAGAAACATAGCGCATAAATTAGATGCCGCAGAGTCGCAGTGCAGAACGCCATTACTGGCAAGGTTATACTGGCCAGGTTACTGCCGCGATGTTGTCAGCCGGCCGGGCCCCTATAAGATTCAAATGAACCGTTTGGGGGAGGCTGAGCGGCATGAGCTGTTAGGGCTTGCCCTGCAGGCGTATGAGGGGGAAGTTGTCGGCAACACCGTTGTCGGCTTGACCAAGGGTTTGAATCCCTCACGGTGATCGATCTCGGACGACCTCGGCGGAGATCTATGGGTAACAAAGCACGACTGTCGATCCGGGCCCATTTCAGATGGCATATACCGTGCTTCTCACATGTTACCTAGCTTGAAAACCGACCCAAGCCTTTTATGGTTGCTTTGGATTACTCACATGATGGTAGCTTGAAGAGGCCATTACAACGTAGCAGTCTTCACCACAGTAGTTGGACCGAACCAAGCCCCGAACAACACTAGGGACTCGTGGGGGGTAAAGCAGCGAAGTGCAGTTGAAATTGCAGATTGTAATGTAATCCACGATCAAAATAGCATCATGACGATGCTCCAGAGCCAGAGGGAGAACCTATGTAGGCGAATCTTGCCTCTGTTTTAGGTGGATAACAGGCGTGTCAGATCATGTGCTGACTCAGGTGGATTGGCCTTTTTACCTATGAGATAGGTAACAATAGGCAACACGACCAGCCACAGGTTTCATCTGCCACAGCCACGCCGTAGGCTGCCTGAGATGCCGGATGTATCAGGAGTGCTTGAAGTACCGGGCCTAAGGCGGTCATTGCGTTGCTCCGGCTGGAAAGCCTAGCGATGCTAAGATAGCAGGGTGGTGTCTATTAATGGTGACATCAGCAGAGGATGGGAAGACCGAGACCCTACTTCTTCATGGTAGTGGTAAAAGCCGTAGCCGTAACGGCAAAGGACAAGCCAGGTAACAATGCAAGGGCTCTTGAAGCGGCCGACACAACGCTAGGTTCAACCTACGGGCAGTTATGCAGTTCTCTAAGCTGAGCTTAGTCGACGGCTTCCCACGGTCACCCCTTGTCCTTGCGGGTTGTGGGTTCAAAGGATTCTTAAAATACCTACATTAGAGAGGAGCTGGAGAGGTGAGCTGAGAGGGTAAGGCAGGCAGGCATGGGCCGGCTCAGGGCTTGCGCTTTGTGCACTGTCGATCAATGTATATAGCGGGTTAGGGCATGATGCGACATCTGGCTCGGTAGTCTGGCAGTCTGGCAGTCTGGTAGCGTCTGGAAGTGTAGAAGTGCAGTGAAATGAAGGCTCAGACGCTGAGAATAAGCAGTAGAAATGCCTCTGATGGACCGATGGAGTAAGTGTAGTTGGGGCGTGAGCTGGGCGTGCCTGAAATAGTGGGCCACAGTACTGGAGAATAGGGGAGAATAGTAATCTGGTGCAGGGGTAGGGCATCGTCAGGCCCCTCATGGATCGCCGTTGATGGTATTGCCCGGTGTTAGCCAGTTAGACCTTTTGCCGCATCGGACGGTCGAGGGCTGTAGCCCGTCATCAATTGGTGCGTTACCGAAGGACAGCACTAACCCCCGCGTTTTCCATCTGGCCCCGGGCGCACGATCATAAGTAAGGTTGTTAGAGGTTGCCAGGTAGTTACAACAACCTGGACAGTCAGGGCCCAGGGGAGGAGATGGGAAATCGATGCCCTGCGCGTTGTGCCTACAGAGCCTCTCTCCTCTGCAAGTAATTGCCCGACGGAACGCCGGGCTAGCACTGGTATTGGTCGATTCACTAGAGGCCGTTGTCACGACGCCAGCTTAGACATCTTGGCTGCCAGGCCATGACTTGTAGCCATTATACGCGGAACCGGGTAGCGAGTGCGAGCGACGCGCTTACATGTAATTTCCTGGGGTCGTGAACAGACGCGATGCATGATCAAGTGATTCGGGGTTGATGGCTCGTCGTTGTAGCATGGTGTGGTGAGTAGGTAGACCAGGTGGTGGCCTGTTGGATATCACGTTGCTTGGTGCTTGGTGCTTGGTGCTTGGTGCTTGGTGCTTGGTGCTTGGTGCTTGGTGCTTGGTGCTTGGTGCTTGGTGCTTGTTGCTTGTTGCTCGCTGTTTGATGCTTGATGCTTGATGCTTGCTGGCTCACATGGCTCGACTGTCTCGTCGCAGTTCATCATCCCCAAAATAGCCCTCAGGAATTAATAGCATCACTCCCTGTAACTACCTACAGCAGTAAACATCACTTATCACTTACAAATGCGCCGAGAACATTGCGGGTCGGTTTCACCAACCCGGCTTTTTGGAGCCGATAGAAATATATTGTTTATTCAATACTTGGCCAACGGAGGCTTGGTTCGATGATGACGGGCAGTTGACCATGTCGGGCCCGTTTCGACAAGCTTTTGATATTTGAGCCGCATTCTGCAGCAAACCGATACATATGTAGGTTGCATGGAACACGAGGTCTTGTGTGTCCATACCTACCTAGAGAAAAAAGCAACAGAATATGGAGCAGAGTCTGCTGACACCACCTATTGGTTCGGTTTGCCGAGTCTGTTTCGCTTGGGATATGATTCCTCATACTACGTCGCTGGAAGGGCCTGTAGATGGTGTGTCACACCAAAGGCTCAGAATGCAGCATCTGATCTTCTAATGACGATCGCGGTTGCTGCCGATGGGTGGTGATCAGGTTGGTGGGATGGGTGGAGAAGAGTTCCAAGGTCAACACTTACGGGTAGCTATAGTGTAGCTATAGCTATAGTGGGTGAGTGGCTACTCTCTCAGCTCTTGGCCTCCTATAACCCACCCACAGCCGGCTGAGCCGTTGAGGTTGTCAGGTTGTCAGGTTGTCAGGTTGTCAGTTTTGTGTTGCTTGCGGTTGTGTGTGTGTATGTATACAGCTGCCGACCTACCACCACCTGGGCAGCTTAGACTAAGTGTACCTATATAACCCCCACTTTCGAACCTACCACAAATACAATACATACATGTATGTACACATTAGCACACATCTTATATAGGTAGTATGCGTGCATAAGTGCTATAGGGGCTACAGGGGGTGCAGTATAATTTGTTCCTGCTGACATAATTGATCATACTGCTTGTGCACGAGGTTCTGCTTCTTTATGAACACCCCATATCGAGAGTAATGGAGGGCAGCATGAAGCTTCATTGGACGATGCCATTGGCAGGACGGTTCTCGGTAATGCAAGCTAAGGCCAGGACGTTGCAACGTTACTTGATCATTTAGCTCTTGATCTTATGCACGCGGCAACCTATCAGAGGCAGCGCTAAGGCTTTGACAACCTACAGCAGGCTTGACCATTTTCAGGTTCGCGCGGGCCTAGCAGATGGAAGACGGGCTCGCGATTCAACTACCACCTCTGCCAGGCTGCCCTAATGAATATACCTAAGGTACTAATCGATTACTAGCCGTACCCCATACAGATGACAGACGATAGATCCGCGGGAATAGGAGCAAAACGTCCACCAGGAAATCATGTTTGTTTCCAACAGTACTTCAAAGATTGGGGAAAACAAGATTTATACATCTTGGACGGCTGGAAGCAGCCACATGATGGCCGTCGTGAGACTCGTGAGACGGCAGAGAGCACCATTGGTTGCCAGGAGACAATAACGAATGATGTTGAATAAACTACTAGTCACGTATTTGCTTCGGTACGAGGTATTCTGCGGCGTATACATAGTAGTGGTCAACAAGGGCGCCAAAACCTCCCGGAGAATTCAACAGATCGGGAAGCGTATACCCGTTGAAGCGAGCATCTCGGCAGTCCGTCGATTTCCATGATAATCTGGAGTCCCGGTGAGTGAATGGGGAATGGTCCCGCGGTAGCTTGTGCGGCGCGGGATGGAGCTATCGCAGCACCAGGGGAGGGGGGCCGTTAATCAATGATGAGGTAACTGAAAAGCTCATGTCCTGTTTATCAACGATAACAGCTGTATGCAAATACTAATGAAGAATGCAGCAATATCGACACACATATCTTTAATGGGGCCCTGTTTTTCTGCCCGTTCAGGTACGCTCTTCGCCGGAATCCGAATTAACCGCTGATCGTCGAGGGCCATTGTCCAGCCCTATGGATAGATTGAAATATCCGAACACCGAAAAAGCATGTGAAACGAGATGCCATAGCTGACTACGTGATGATGACTATACCAGCCAGTGGCCGAATCCTCATCACGACCTGTGTAACTATTCTTGGAAGAAGCATGTCCTTAAGTATTACTGTCCCTATCTGGTGCTCCAGGTCACAACCGACTCCGTCGATTAAAGCCGAGCTCAGGGCGCAAAACCCCGAAACCTCATTCTCACCGGCCGAAAAATCAAGGCTGGGCTGGACTGGAAGAAACCTCTCCGTCCGATGTCTTGCGTTAGCAAGGCTCGGTGCTAGAATGAGCCGACAAGAAGTGGGGGCGCCTTCTTCAAATGGTCCAATCGTATGCCCTCAGCTCAGGAATGGACAAGGGGGCGCCCCCATGGTATAGTGGTAACGGTGGCTGATAGCTCGCCTTGGCATGTCGTTTACTTAAAAGTCGAGCCGGGCAGCCAGGGCAAGTCTTGGTTCGAGTGGCTTGATTCCTGTAGTCCTGAAATAACTTGGACCAATCAGCTTGGCCGAACGAGCGGGAGAGGCGAGAGTGGAGCGGGAACTACCTCGATGCGTAGTGCGGCGTTCTGTGCCTAATTTGCCCGCCACACATGCCCCAGGTAAGCTTATTTATCGCTGCTACTGATTAGTTTGGCCAGTATTGGTGGGTTTCTGTGCAGGCTTCCTCGGCCCTTCTAGCGCTAAACAGCCACTAAGTGCGAGGTCCCTTGTAGACGTTACATACATATGAAGGGGTGTATCTGTTATCCTCCCCTCTCTATTTGTACACCTTCTCTCTCGAGATAGCTCGATTCGTCCTTTGCCTCTAAGATCGGTGGGCTGATAAGAGACGGCCGCCGGCTTTATCACTGGTCAACGGCCGACATGTGCATCTTTCCATGTGCATCTTTCCATGTGCATCTTTCCATGTGCATCTCCCCATGTATGTTGTAGTCCCTACAGCCGTACTAAGGGTTAGGGTTATTGGCGGAGTTGCGCTGCATTCACTACATGAATGCATGTACGACAAAACAGCAACGCTGGGAGTATTTCGTCGCTATACATTGGCGACCTAGAGGCTAGAGCCAGCGTTCTACACAAATCGCGGCTGGCCGGTTGATTACCTGATTGCTTGATGACAGTTTGAAAGCGCATGCCAAGATACTGATCCTCTTTTCCACCACAAGCGACGTGAAAGCGAGGGGGGGTTATCAGCATCAGCTATAACTCGATGCCCTCCCACGCCCTGGCCTCCCTGTAGGGTCTCCGCTGATACGAGTCTACGAGCCAGGCCGTTCGCTTCCTGGCTGTCGTGCTTCACACTACATATGTCGCTTCGAGATAAGATGCATACCGACGCCAGGTTGCTGCCGTCCATCCCCATTTCGTGATGGAAAGCCAGGGCTTCTAGAAACGCGGTACAGCAGTTCGTATCGCGGTTGTGTGGCCAGCACTGACGGCGGCATAGCCAGAATGGGAAGGCTTCGAGAAATATCGAGCATCGGCACAGTAGTATGCTGTCGTTGCACTGCAGAATATGTAGGAAGATGTAGGACTGGCGCTCCATCTGGTGATCTTGGTTGTTGCTTGAGTTGTGGGCATCTATGCACCGAGAAGGCTAGCAACGGGGGAGTATACCGGGCCAAGACTCTGTTTGGAGGCTAACTTGCAAGTGGATTGCATCGGCCTCTTGTCCCTTGCGGCTTGGCACCCTGGCGCCGTTGCTCTTTGCGAGCTAGACTCATTAACAGGGAGGAGGTATAGCTGTGGCAACAAATCATGAACCGCGAGGATGTTAACTACGCGATGCTTGAAAGTGATGTGTTCTGGTCTGAACTGGATTGAGGCATTTCCCGACGGCCTAAACAGATCGATGAATTATATCATCACCTCGATCTAATAAGAGGCTCGATCGAGAAACAAGGAGCGAGATGTGACGTCGTGGCGCTTTGTTCTGCGCCTCAATACGGGAGGGGTTCCGCAGCACCTGGCAGTTATGAGTTGCAGCCGCCCCCTATCCCCTAAGGCTGCAGGTAACACATCAATGTGTGACGAGAAACCTGCGTCGGGATCGTCAGGAGGATGTTTAAAGACACCTGGTTCATTTATCGAATGCATCCAGGTCCGGATCTTCAGCAGGAATTAGCATTACGGGTCGGCGGGGCTAACTACAATCGTCGATCGGTGAATTTCCTCTCGTATGGCATCCCGCATCACGCATCACACTCGAAAAAGTGAACGCCAGCGCCGGACGGATAATTTATCTGTAGGGGTGATATCTCATATTTGAGACCCGAGGTGTTCGTGACATGGAGTACAAGAGAAGTACGAGAGAGGAAGAGGCAACGAGTTAGGGGCACACTATTTTGTAGACTAAAGGGGTGGCCTTGACTGATTGGGTAGACTTTCTCCTGTCCACCAAACCAATCACTAGGTTGCATGGTGTTGCTGCTGCTAGAAAACGAAACGTGACTTGTATGAAGTCTGGCACGTACACTCCGTAGTAATTCAACCCAGCAATCATGTTACAAGTTGGAGTCTGAGATGGTGTAATGGAAACTGCGTTTGATTGCGAGGCCTACAGCTTTAAGCAGCATCTCACATATGCAACTACTAGTGTGGTTGGTGATGAGCGTGCGTGTGAACAGAGGCGAGAGGGAACAGAGCGCCCAACTTCAAGGCAAGCAGGCAAGGATCAAGGCTTTATTCAACAACCTCAAGTCATGAAGGTCCGGGATAGGGCGTATTGTCGAACATTCTGTGCCGTCCGGCAAATGAACTATGCATCCTTAAAACTATGAATTCTCCGAATGGTTTACAAATGGCACAGGGCCGGAAGGGTCCTGCTTCCTACTGGCTACATGGACATCGCATTCCTACTCGAATACTCGCAGTTACAGCCGTTGCTTTTCGACTGATTATTAGTTCCGAGCGATACAACCAGAGACGGACAATCACCCGGCCAAGTATCCTCGATCTCTGTGTGGGACGGAGAGTCGGCTCGAATCTTGACAAGAGCCAGTGGAGCCCGAAACAGGGAGCTGCATGGAAGGCGATAAGCGGGGTCGTGGAAGCGAGGGGCCGGAGGAATGCCTCGAGTGTCTCGACGCATCGATCTTAATAAGAATACTAATATAGTGGCATCTGTATATTGAGTAGTATGCGTGGGATGACGTGCTATAACACTTACATTTTCCTGGATTGCAAAAGGCGGAGGTGGGCAGGTAGGTCAAGGGATCTCTAAGGTAGTAGTGTCACTCACGCATTAAGTTCTTACTGTGATGATGCGGTACTTCTTGAGAGGGAGGTTTCTCCCCCTGATCTGCCCTCCGCCTTTTTTGTATTGTTATGGTTATTGTGGCGTAATCCGAGATCATGTCGATGTGTTGTTCTGTAACTAGTGAGTTGATGACGCTATAATTTAGATTCGGCTTGCTACTATCTCTCATCTTTGTCCTCTGTGATGAATATGCAGCTTATGAATATATTGATAATGAGAACAGCGATGACATGAGATAATCCTCTGCCAAGAGCAGATTATAATGAGATGGGATTTGGTTGCTGAGTCGTCACCCGGATCTGCTCCATTGATGGAGCGTTAGCCTCGAAAGTGTCCACCTCGTCTCTCGTCATTCTTGTCATACCCAGCTTTAGCGTCGCATGGCAAATGCCGACCTACGTTGGATGCGCTAAAATCTACCACCATTGGCCATATCGAGGGCCACCTACATGATTGTCTCAATCCCTGGTGGTTAGTCATCTCAGATATATCGTCTTACCTCTAGGTATAATATGTTGGATGATTAAGTGAACAAGCAATGAAGTGAACAATTTAATGTCAGTCTCATCTGATAACGAAATACTAAACTGATCTGCTATTAGCGTGATCAATCATGTTGCAGATCCAAGTCATCCCTTGATACCACCAGACTACCGACCAATCAGGATAACCTGCCGACTATCTACCAAATCAAAGTAGACATACAGCACAATGACTGTATAGCTTGAAAGTGACACAAGAGGTCATATGAAGCCCATATAATTTATAAAGGAAACAGGGTTATGGCCACCAAACGATTTATCATGAGTTCACCGAGTCTCGCAAAGACGGACAATATTCCTGAATTGGCTCGTTTGGCGTCGGCCCCAGCACTCATCAAGAGCCTCTCATGCCGTGGTATCTTAGCAGTTACTCCCGCGATCTAAGACAATGTTCCGGTGTCGCCCTCTGCGCACGTCGATACACTATACTATATATAAGGGCTCTTCATATTCCATGTGTGCAATAACTACCGAAGAATACGTTACCTGAGTGTTACGCATGAACCAGATTGAGAATGTCGGTTTCGGCTTGACAATTAAGCTTTGACTGATCAGGATGAACAGGCCACAAAGTGCCCTGTGAGGGCGGCTCAGGGCCGATCATGTTTCTATTGATAGCAGCGCTGAACGACCGGGGCAGCAGATCATGGACGGGGCTTCATTTCGAATCTACAGCAGCTATGTGCGAGGCTAAATGATCAGAGGTCACGCCTTGGCACCTGAGGGAGCTGAGAGCTGATTCTATTAGTTGTGTCCCTGGACATGCAACATGCAAAAGCTTCTTTCGACCAAGATCGGCGCATGTGTTGCTAATGAATCCGGAGACCATGCTGTGAACTTGACGCTTTTCGATGCCTCACGCATAGCATGGGCAAGACGGCATGTAACGAGAGCTCTAGAGTAGTAAGCACGCCTGGTTAGGTACCTATTAATGGGGCTCCTGGGTCTGAGTGGTTCTGCCAAGACAGTAGGCAGCTCTGAACCGGCATCTTTTTTTCGTGGTTACTGCATCAAGACAGACAAGGTCACCACGATAATTTGGAGAGGGTAGCTGTATATCTATATATAAAAGTAAACATTGCAGTGTGCAATAAGCACGTTGTCACGGCAGCGGAGGGTCGTCTTATAGCGAGCTAGCACGCAACCGTCTTCACGAATGCCATTATCCAACACGAGCAACGAGGTAACATCTATCGTCAAAACGGGATAGGCGACAGGAGACGACCGGAAACAAAAACGGGAATCAGCGTTAGTGGATATCGAACTAGTTATGTCTTTGGAGCCTCTCCAACCGCTTAGCGACGATGTGCACACCTGCCCTTGTCTGCGTATACGTCTATACGTATGGAGTACTATAGGTCGTCTAACATTAGTGTCCATCTCTCCATATGGCTGCCCCATCTAATACAACGCTCACCAGCTAAGCGACAGTTGTGAGTTTATTAAGTATACGTTTTTGTAACGAGATTACATGTGTTTCATGAAGTGCTTACCTGCGCTGCGGACTGCGCGGCACCCCGGCATGGCATGATGGTCCCTATGTAGGTAGAAATGCCTTGAACCTCACCATAGTGGACCTTTCACTAAGCAAAATCCTATGTTTAGCGCGCTTCTTTCTGTATTGTATTCCTCACCCCCGCCATCTTGAAAGCGCCCCTGTAATTGTAGGGCCTCGGCTGTTGAGTGGCCAGGTAGCATCCGTGCGCACGATGCCATCGGCTCACAAAGACTAAACACTGGGTTCCCCTACGTAGTGGCCGATTCCTTGCGGCAATCACGAGTAGGCCTCACCAAGCTGGGCAAGGTGGGCAAGGTGGGCAAGTTGGGCGTTCACGCCGCTGTTACGGTGACTGGCGTTGCCGTCTAGAGGCTGCAGCTTACTTGTTCGGCCTACCGAACTCCGTATTGCCCACTTCCGACTGCTAGTAAAGAGATGCACGCTTGTGGGATAATAACAAATCCAACATCGTCAGTCACGATAGTTGGCTCCAATGTTTAAGGTCGTTTTCTGTTTTAGTCGATCGGCATCATAGCCTACAATCCCTACTGACTATCAGCCATCAGTTATCCCACCTTCAACCCCGCTCTGCTATTTGCTGAGTCGTCGCCGTGGATCTTCACCGTCATATAAGTGACAAGTGTTGATAGGGGGTTCCCAAGGAGGCGTGGGAAAGTATAGGCACCTAGGTATGGTATGTATTTAGTCAGGATCCCACTGTAGACGGCAGAAATATTGTAGGCCAAAGACAATGGCATTTCCTCGTGGCATACACCCCGATGTTTCAAATCTGACAGTCTCACTATGACTGCGCCGGCTATTGTTCTGACCGTGTACGTAGTCACTAAGCACTAGTTATACCCGCTTATGTATGTAACAAATCGCATGTTACATGTGAGCACTCGCCACAGGTTACCTGACAAGCCTGGCAGCCTGGCAGCCTGACAAGCCTGACAAGACTGACAAGCCCTGAGAATCTCAAGATCCATCTTCTACTACCACCTTAGGTTCGGAGCCTCGGTAGGTACCTTAGATTAGGTATGTACTGTCTAGCTGCATGCCTGTAGCGCTGTAACCTTATTCGATCACAGGCCACCTGCACTTCCAACGCCCTCCCCCACGAGAACTCCCAGTACCTAGACTCGTAGACTCGCCAGTGCCTAGGCAGCTAAGTAGCAGTCTGGCAGTCTGGCAGTCTGCCAGTATGCGCCGCCCAAACGTAGCATTGCCTGGATCTCCTTTCCGCTAATGTTCATGCCTCTTCTATTGCTGCATCTCCGTCTAGGAGCATAGGCGTCATGTATTATGCGCAAGTATGTGCTACCCTTACTACCACTACTCATGTAATGTGCTGTATCATGTGTATGTGCAACAAAAATAACCCCCGATCCCACAGCAAGTGCTAGAAAAGAACGTCCGACTTCCGGTTCATGAGGGGTCCGTCCCTACATCACGGGCAGCTATTGCATACCTATACACGTTGTTGATCATCCTATATTCCGTCAAAGTCCACGTTGTCCGGTACTAGGTTGATGAAAAGTCTTGACTAGAGGCTGTTCTGTCTATTTTAACACTTTTTACTATGTAGGTCGGACACGGAAACATGCGTATTACTACGGCCTCGTCTCCATCACGGCGCAGTTCGCCGACTGTTGCTTATGGGCGAAGAACCAAATACCAGAACCATCCAAATGATTTCGGCCCTGCCTGAAGAACAGCGGGTGCCGGTCGCAGCGAGTAGCAGCTTTGCCCATAGCCCGTAGCCCACAGCCCACAGCCCATAATCCATAACCCATAACCCATAATCCACAGCGGCCGAAATGCCCTCTGACCCTGTAGCCACGATGCCCCAGTTTTCCCTCTCTTCTCCGTACTGATCCTTGCAACCATCACTACTAAGTACTAAGTAACTTGTGTCTGCTGTGTGCCCCTGTCCGAATTTTAAGCTCTTTTGCACCTGTATGTACCTGCAAATTGCTGCACTCGAATGCTGCACCCTCACCACCCTCTCCATACATGCCTAGCAGCCTAGGTAGCACTCCCTACCCCTACCCCTACCCCTACCCCTACCTCTTCCCCTACCGTACCCTTGTGCCCCGTCTTTGCAGTTCTACAGTGACAGGCCCCCCCCCCGTTGTCCTAGACCCCTCCATCCACAGCCAGTCCACAGCAGGGTTAACCCGCTGATCTCCAGGGTTCCACTCCGCCTTAGACGAATCGTAGCCCTGTCTTCAACCCCCATCTCTCTGATCTCACACCATTCCCTCCGTCTCCTTCCAACAGCGACGCCCCCCCTCCTTCTATCACCATACACTCCCTCCTCCCCTACCTAGTAGCTAGTACCAATGTAGCCTATCTCGTCCCCCTGGCCATGATGGGGCCTCATGCCTGCCAGGCCAAGCCCCAGTCAAGAGAGCCCTGCATGTATCTCGTCAGTACCAGGTTGAAGAAGGTGGGGAGTTTATATGTCGTGCTGCTCTCCTCTGCGGCCTTCATAAGAGTGACATGCTTCGACATATATCTTGCTATCCAATTCGCTTCCATCTTGCTCATCTCCATGCAACACCAGTGATCTCTTACTTCATACCTCACGCCTTACATCTTTCTTCCATATTAACTCGATTTATCCATACCAGTCGTCGAGACACTTTCACTCTTCCGTGGTTCTAGGCACTGTCGAGTTTGGAAACAACCTTCTCGTCTAAGACCTTAGACATTCGCCTTCCTGCCCGGTAGCTGGTACCGTATATTACACTCTTAACACTTACTTCTTCAGTCTACTTTCCAAATATGACGGTCCCGCCACCTCAACAGACCCCCTCCAAGGACGCCCAGGCTGCCCGGAAACGTCGCCGGAGAGCGCCGGCCGGAGGAGCTGCGGATGACTGCTTCGCGTGCTTAAAGAGAGGGACTAAGTGTGACCGACGCCGACCTTACTGCTCGCAGTGTCTTGAGATTGGGAACGATTGCTCTGGCTATAAGACGCAGTTGACTTGGGGGGTAGGAGTGGCGAGCCGAGGAAAGCTTCGAGGTCTTTCGCTGCCCATTGCAAAGTCCCCGCCAGTTGCGCCGGTACCAAAGAAGACGGCCCGGTCCCGAGCAAGCTCGGCAGCTTCGAGCCAGTGGAGTGACCGGGAAGGATCACCCAGAAACCACCGCCATCATATTAACATTAGGAATGATCACCTGGCCGCTTCCGTTCCCACGACTCCTTTCACCCCGTATACCGAGTTCCCGCGGTTCACTCAGGCCGAGACAGTGCCGTCATCTACGCAGACGGCCTGGGGAAGCCTCCCAGCATATGCCGGCGGTTTGTCCGCCGAACCAGCCAAGTATCAAAAAATGCATAGCCCCATGAGCCATTACCCGATTATGAGCGAACCGATGTCATCATCTGTGGATTCTCTCAGCGATGTCGAGTATGGTATGTCGCCAATGGCTCACTCGTATTCAAGAGAGGAGGTGTCTTTCATGCACAGCCCGGGCCTCATGTATGAGGGATACGGGAGCCACCACTCCCCAAGTCCCCAGAGCCCCGCCGCTATTATGATCGATCAAAGGTCGGCGCCGACCTCCTGCCCGGGTCTCGTCTACGCGCCATCCGAGCACAGCTCCAGTCTGGGCTCTCACCACGACACTTTCGAGACGCAGATGGGTCACAGGATTTTAGCTTCAGACAGCGACTCTCTCAGTAAGAATACCATGCCCTGGCTCATACCGTCTTCGGGGTTACTTACAGCTTCTTGTAGGCGTTCCTGAACTCGAGCCTTACAGCGTTAGCCCGCACCCGCATGGAGGACCGTACTGGGCATCATCCAAGGATCACAATGCGGTCCCTCGCACGGTAGCATCACCGCCAACTCCACCGGCGCTCCCCTATGAGGGCCACTCGGTACAGGTTAGCCCTGATCTCATTGCAAGAGTGCCCTTCTTCCTCGATTACTACGAGAACATCATGTGCCCGTCTATGGTCTTGGTTGATGGACCGGATAATCCTTTCCGAAGCATCCTTCGACTAGCGTCGAGCAGCCGCAGCCTCCAACATGCCATCTGTGCCCTCTCCGCATGTAACCTGAGGATGAAGCGAAAACTAAGTTTGGGTCAACACACCAGGGAATCCCCATTGGCAGGAAGTGGCCCTTCTGAGCACAATCCGGAAACGCAATCGGACCTGACGGAAGAACACCAACACCGCAATATGGCCGTCAACCTCCTCAACCAACAGTTAAACGACCCATCCCAGTCCTACCACGACAACGTCTTGGCCACCATCCTCATACTTTGCCACTACCGAATGGTCGAGTCCGGCATCGCAAAATTCCACACCCAGTTCGCCGGCGTCAAGAAAATCCTCAGCATGAGAAACTCCGCTCCATTCAAGCCCTCCACTGAATCTTCCTGGATGGAAGCCATTTTCACCTACTTCGACTCGATTTCCGCGAGCATCAACGAGCGCGAATCCCAACTCAACCACACTTTCTTCGGGGTTTCCCCGGACTCGCATCTCCTACCTCCTGGAGCCGAAAACTGGGTTGGATGTGACAGGGAGCTGTTTAAGACAATTAACAAGCTTGGTCGCCTGAACCTCCTTTCCCAGCACCGACCAGTCCAGAGCGTGATGACAACACCCACAGGCCGCGTTGGAACTCCACGGTCAACTTCTCCCCTTGGATCCCCATTGGGCCACACTTTCAAGCAGTCCGGCCCATCTATCGGGGACTTCTTCAACATGCCGGTCCAGCGCTTCGACGGCAACGGCTTCACTACGCAACTCGATGACGAAGAGATGCTATCTTCAGGTCTCTGCTCGTCCCCGAACTACGACGACCACCGCTCGACCTTCTGGCGCGAGTGGAAGGAGGCTCGTACAGCTCTACAAAACTGGGAGTTCGATCCACACCGCGTTGCTGCGTCGCTCCCTGGCGCCCCCGGACAGAACTTGATCCGGGACCTGGGCTCGCTCTCCGAGGCCTTCCGGTACGCCGCGCTGCTCTACACGGAGCGCCTGGCCTCGCCCAACGTGCACGCGAGCCACAACAGCTTCCGCAACCTGGTCAGCCAGGTGGTCTACTACGCGACGGCGCTCGAGTCGGGCAGCAGCGCCGAGAAGTTCCTGCTCTGGCCCCTGTTCGTCGCCGGCAGCGAGTGCGTCAACGAGCTGCAACAGAACATCATCCGGAGCAAGTGCCGCGACATCATGTCGCGCAGCGGCTACATGAACAACATGGCTGCCCTCGAGGTGCTTGAGCGCCTCTGGGCCGGCGACTTCCGGCAGCAAGAGCACGAGGCCCGCTTCGGGATCCGTCGCGGCCCCTTCAGCTGGACGAAGTGCATCGGCGCCTCTGGTGCCGGGGTAGAGTGGATCATGTTCTAAATCTTACTCGCACACATACACACACACAACACAAAAAACAAAAGGGGTTTGGACGGCCTCGTACATAGGGTGGTGGCTTCTACTTTGCACATTTTACTGGGAAGTATATACTGTTGGGGCTTGGAGTATGTTGGCTTTTTGGTCTTTGGTCTCTGGTCTGGGTTACGATGTTTATATTACCCCTTTGCGTTGTTGATATCCTTCATGTCTCTGTTTCGCCTTCTATTCTTCATGTACAATATTTTTACCACTGCATCATATTTTGGGGAGGGTCTTTGTATCCATATGGAAGGAGTCACGGACTACACGGGCGGTTATGATGTTTAACGCGTCTTCTTGTTATATTCTTCTTCTTTTGCTCCTCTTCTATAATGAGGTGGATCTCTTGTATATACAACACACAGGTACCTAGCTATTCTGAAACGGTGATGGACGAAATGGAACGATTAGATGAGCTCTGGCCATCTTGACTTTTATCACTTTTGTTTCTCTTTACATACGCATGAGACGTGACGTTGCTCTCATTGGAGTTTGGATGGGTACTTAGCATATACAACTGGCAGACCTGTATGATAGATAGATATGTAGAAATAGCCGAACCGCACCTCGGAGGAGAGGCGAATATCTAAGAAAGATACAACGATGTTTTTCTCGTCCATCGCATGTTCTGTCTCACAAAATTTTGCCCCGGCTGTGCAGCTGTCTACAGTTCAGGTGGCTCCCACTCCACGATCTCCGTTGATTGGGCGAAACGACCCCAGAAAAACAGCAGACCCAGACCACAGATCAGTGTTGCAGAGTTGCGTCGTAGCCGACGGGCAGCTGTATTGTCCTTTTCATCCCGTGTGAAACATGACGATGGAACGCTGGCTAGGTACGCTAGCTACCCCTTCTTTCGCCCACCCCAGACATACCATACCATGTCACCATATAGTTACCGCACGCAGGTTCCTATGTAAGTGCGTAGGGTCGCACCCCAATCACATGCTTGCGCATTCCCATAGCCAGCCAGCCAGCGCGGTGCGGCGCAGCACAGCACGGCGCGGCGAAAGGCCGTCTGGCTAGCCTGCCATCCAGCTATGGCCGATCATCAGGCAGCTAGCTGGGGATTAGTTCATAGATCGGTAGTCATGTAGGTAGGTACGGTAGATTTGCTAGATAGATAGACATTGTACACATAGAGGGGTAGGTAACGCCTCTCTCCGTGTCTCTAGACTACCTAGTATTTGTTCGGTTCTCGAGGCTGCGCCTCTTTGCGCTGCAGCGTCTCGGTGATCCGAATAGGAAGCGGACCCCTGAGTGTCCCCTGATGTTGGCGCCTCCCCCCACCTCACCTCGTTTTCCTCAACCACCCCCACGACGGCCATATTTCGTGACAATACAGAAAGAGAGATAGAGAAAGAGAGAGAGCTCTCTCTTCCCAGCAATGCACTGTAATTGGAGAAGAGGTGGAATTACATGTGTATGAGAAAGAGGGTCTTAGCGAACTCACTCCCATGCCCGACCCTATTCAAACCCGTCGCTCATGTTCTATGTAAGTAAGTAGGTGTGTCGTTAGCTAATAGTTCGCCGAATCCTTCCTTAGTGAATTGCTGTTAGGTATTCGAAACTATAGAAACGGCCACCAGCCAACCAACCGATCCTATCTGGTTCCTAGTCCAATACCCAATTTTCTATTCCCCTTTCCAGCCCTGGCCGCTGCACTAACAAATGATGCCTAGGCGCCATGGATTACATATGGATGTAATGTGATGTAGGTTAACTACTTAAGTAAATGCTCCAGAAAAACATGGAAAATATCGTCGGGGAGTTTTTTTTTTCAAATCAAGATATCAAATACCAAACCCAACATGGTAAGTAGATACATAAGACGTGCATAATAATCTGGGGACGGAGATCATATCATCATAAGTGCGATTAGTGTGAATGATTGTCGGATTGACAGCAGGGACCCCTCTTTCTCCTTCCGTCCCACCCCCTCCCCTCCAGCCCTCCACTTCTATTCTTCGATGGCGGGTGGTGCTGTGGTGATGGTATCATCATGGACCGCGGTGATAGATGGTGGCGGCGGCGGTGGAGATCTTCTGCCTTATGTAGGTAGTTTCGACTAATAGAGACTAAGTAACATTGTAACAAGATCAACCTCGCCCTCGAGGGCCAGAACGTCGCCTGCTACATACATAGTTAGCAGCTGAACTTCGCGCCTGACTATCAAGCTATGCACGATGCGCACATGCTCTCGATCTGATGATGCGCAGGCATACCTACTTAGACACTTGATACATGAGATCATGAAATGCCTGCTATAGTTAAACTAGAGCTCGATGTAAGTAGTAGTTTCAGTATAACTACATGGGAAGAGAAGTCTTGTTTCGGACTTAAGAGCTGAGAAGCATACACCCAGCCCACCAGCCCACCCGCGGCGCATCCTACAGCCGACATTCTGTGGATATTTAGTCGATAGTCATTCCTATCATGTATTCATTCACGTGCGACGGGGGCCCCCCTTTTCGACCCAGCCTACCTTTAATCCTGAAGTATGTATGTACCTACCTATAATACTGGGTCATATGCCGGTGAACTTCGGAGGGTTTACCCTAATCTTTTCTTTTTCCTTTTTCTATTCTTTGTTGATCTTCCCCCTTAGTAAACGCTCCGAAAACCGACGTTAGCTAAGATAAAAAAGGGGAGGGGGGCTAGGTAATCGCGAAAAAAAGAGCTACACTTTAGTTAGTGAGTGCTGACCGCAGAAGGATGATGGGAAAGATGGAGACGGTGGTGGGATTTGGGATGGACGGATCGCTGATGACCTCAGGAATGCCCGGCGGATCTATCTTAACTTAGATAGCTTAAGCACGTAGGTGACTAGATAAGTAAGTCTCTAGAAGGATGAGCGAGCGGGCGTCCGGTCTGCCGCTCTTACACACAGCCAATCGCAATAGAGTGCCTGATGGCAACTTATCACGAAATATGCCGTTAGACTAAGAACAGATAGCACCGCTCCTAACCTAACCCCTAAACTATTAGCATACCCGCGCCCGCCGGGCTCCGTCCGCCGCTTTGGCCTTGGCCTTCCCCGACTGCCGTGTCAGCGAGCCAGTCAGCAGCGCCGGACGGAACGAAGCTAGCTACACGCCTGACGACTAACTAGTAACTATACCATGCCTACCTAGTGATTATAACTTACTACTAAGTAAATAGTTAAGTACTGTCGAAGTCCTTCAGGAATTCGTGCATGTACTCGAATTATCACAAGATATCGTACTTGCGCCGTCGTTGATAACACGGAGGCAATATAGGGCGTAGAAGTATGCTGGAGGTATCGTAGGTATTGCCCCAAGTGATGGTATATCGCAGTTCAGCAGAGTTGGTTGCAGCAGCCCTATTGGCTCGCTGCCGGGGTGCGGATCGACCGCTAGAACACACAGGAAACAAGCTTAATCTTGCATACGTCCAGTCACGACACACGCGCGCAACAACTGACATACCTACCTATGCCGTCTGTAGTCTATAGTAGAAGATACGTACATCGTACATTGCCTTGCCTACTAGGTATAACATACGTAGCAGACATATGAATGGATGTAAGCAAGCTTCCTGTAATTACGGCGCCGGGGGGTTTTTCGGGCCTGGGCTTGCAGTTCATCACGGGTCACCCTACCCATCAGGAGACCGAGCGTGCTGATTTTGTACCTATAACTCCCTATCTACCGTGCTTAATCTGAATAAGCTCGCTGGTGATGGGGCAAATGGCTAGCGATTTGACCGATGATTGATGATTGACGATGCTGGCCACGGCGGTTAGTAGTCCTCCCCCGGCCGCCCCCGGCTAGCACCGAAATGCGCCGAGGTTGAAGAACCCTGCCCTGCTTGAGGTATGCTATGTACCTGACTTACCTATGTATGCACGTAGCCTAACCTGACCCCCTATTAGTTATCCATCAACGTTTCTTGTACGTCGGTTTACGGCCGGCAAACCCACCCTGTAAGTACCCCTCCATGCCCCCCTGATCTGCTGATCTGCTGTTCCCTGGGCTGGGATCAACTAGCCAGGTAGTTAGTTATCTGGCATCTCACTCGCCCGCGCCCTTGGCTCGCGCCCGCCCAATGAGCGGGCGGATCCTCTTCAAGTGCCGGAGCTGTGAAACATATATGACAGAGGACCGAGATGGCAGAGGCGAGACCGGGATCAGATGAATGGGCTTGGGGCTTGCAAGGGGCACCATGACAAGAGGCGATCGGCAGCGATGGATGCCGACGATGATGTGTAACTTGAGTAGGTAGGTGACTAACTACCTAGGTACTCAGTGGATGGGGCTCATATATTGTTATCTCTGCGTATCTTATGGTTACACCCGATCGACCTAAGCATTACCTTCGAGAACGATGCACGGTAGGTAGTTAGGAAGGACGGACGTTGAAGGGGGTGACATCGCGGCATCGCCAATCCTCAAGCGCCGCCGCCTACGTCTTCTCGAATCGTTCTTCGACGAAAGAGAGTGAGGGAGAGCAAGAAGAGAGAGCGTGCTCTTCCTTGTTCCCCCCACTCGTCAACGCAAGAGAGAAGCATGCTAGAGAGATACAAAGACAGTACGTGCATATGCAATGCACAGAACTCCGGTCGATGAACCAAATCCGCCCTTCCTTCCCCACAATGCGTCTCCTTCCTGGCCTCGTGCTTTCCAAGGCGGCTGCCGCAGCCCTCGAGGAAGTCACTCAAGAGGCAAAAGGAAAGAGGGAGGTCAGGTCGGGTCGGGTCAGGACCCAAGCGCGTCCGGGGCCGCAACCTCATTGGCGGAAGCCGGGATGTTCGAGAAGGAAAAGGAGATGGAGGTCTTGCGTGCTTTTGCTTGCTTTTTCTTCCTAAGCCTAACGTTACGCTCGCTCCTCGCCTGCTTGGATCGCAACCAGATGGTAGATAGATAGACCCATGAGTGACGGGGTTGCTTGCTAACTAACTAGCTGGCCAGCTGGCTAATCATCAGGCTGGAATGCCGTTTTACGTACGATTTTTCATGTTAGACGGTAGACTTGCAAAAATACCCTGCCTTCCCCCCTGGATCCGGGCTTTCATCTCCCTTGGTAGGCCCTGGGTACCTAGCGTAGGGGGTGGTTATCAGATCATCATACTCATCATCCTCATTCCTCTCTCGTCACTATAACCAGCCGGGGGCCCAGAGCGTCTCATTCGACGGCGCAGCACCCCGGGGAAACCTGCGGGGAGGGAGGGCAAGGAGTGGGAGGGGAGAGAAGTGAGGTGAGGAGAGCCACTTCTCTCTGCGTACATGGTGTATTTAGAGGTGTGTACGTAGCAGCAGCAGCCGGCGGCGGCCGGTGTGCAAGGTCGAGCATTGAGCGTATAAGGTTACATGCATGCGCGTATGCACGTAGTATGTACGGGTGCATCTACGTAGCATTCACCATAGCTGAGCTACGGGCAGGTAGGTAACTAGGTAGGCATCGTTTCGTTAGCGAGCGAGCGCCGGCAACCAGCCAGCCCCATCCATACATTTACATATGTGACGAACATATGGCCTAGCCTAACCGTAGCCATGCAGGTGGTGGCTAATAGCTAACCAGCGCTTCTGGCTGGGGGTAGCATCGAGATGAAAGGACCAGACCGCCTGACCAATGGGGCGCATGGAGGGGTGTGTTGAAAGTCAGTCAGCCGGTTCAGTCAGTCAGTCCTCCAGTCCTCTCGCTGGCCTGGCCTTGTTCCTGTAGCCTAGGCAGGTGTGCGTAGATCCCTCTAGAAAACTGGAGAAAGGGAGGGGGAAGGGGGGAGCAGGGCATGAGTACTTAAGTAGGTAGGTATCTTGTAGTTATTCTCCGCCTACACAGGTACCTATTTGATAACCTATCTCGAGATGGGTTCTCTCGGTTGGGATGCTTGGGATGCATGACAACCCTATTGTGCGTTCGAAGGGATCCAGAACCCGATGCAGGCAGCCGATTGGCCTGGTGGGATCGCGAATGATGCTCGTCGGGGACAGGCCCTTGAGAGAGAGTGGGCGCTGATAGACAGGGGCAGGGGCATCAGGAAAACGCGGGGAAGACCTAGAGGTCCTAAGTAGACTATATATGCCAGTATTTGCATACCCGCTGTACTCGCATAGCGCATTTGAGTCTATTGATTTAATGGGTACGGCCAAAGCTAAGGATTAAAGAGAGGCTGAGCACGTGCTGATTAGATGCTAATTAGATTAGATACTTTAGATGATAGATACGGTAGAAGATAACGAGCTCAGTAGCTTTATCTTATCGGGCAAAGAAATTTTGGGAAACCTTCAAGGGTCCAGGTATCAAGTTGGAGCGCATCGACGTTGAAAATTCCAGAGACGAAAATCGACGACAGCCTATTCCAGCCGCTACCTACAATCCCCATCTACAAGCAAACGAACAACCATCCGGCCAAATAAACTTCGCGCGCTCGAGGCGAAAACCACAGAAGACAGAACGCAATGGGCCGTGATCTGCAGAAGCGCAAGCGGCGGTCGTCCCGCCCCGCTGTGAAACAACACGCTTCCAGCAAGCCGCACAGGCTGCTCAACCCGCTGGGGAACGACATCATCGCGAAGAACTGGTTCGTGGGCCATTGCATGCACATGCACACACAACGAATCAAATCCATACTTGACCTGATGCCAAAACTTAACCTAACCTGTTCACTTCACTAGGGACAAGAAGCAGACGACGACGCAGAACTACCGGCGCCTAGGCCTCGTGGGCCGGTTGAAGGCGCCCACGGGCGGCGCGGAGCCGGACAAGAAGAAGAAGAGCGGCGCGGCGAAGAAGAAGCCGGCGGCGGCAGACTCGTTCGCGATCGCGCCGTCCTCCGAGTCGGTCGTCAGCGAGGTGCGGGTCGAGCGCGACGAGAACGGCAAGATCGTGCGGATACTCGAGGGCAACGCCTCGTCGGCGCGATCGCGGCGCGCGAACCCCCTGCGCGACCCCCTGAACGTGCTGGACTCCGATTCTGAAGATAACCATGACGATGGAGAAGGCGCGGAGGAGTGGGGAGGTATCGATGAGGACGAGGATGACGATGAGGAAGAGGACGAGGCGAAGAAGATCGTGAGGCAGCTGGAGGCGCAGGCGAACCGGCCGGTGGAGAGGCGGCCGCGGAACCAGAGCCAGCGCGAGAGGGAGTGGGTCGAGGCGCTGGTGCGGAAGCACGGCGACGACACCCGCGCTATGGTCCGCGACCGCGTGCTGAACCCCATGCAGCAGACCGAGGCGGATATCGCGAGGCGGATCCGCAAGTGGAAGAAGGAGACGGCGTGAAGGGGGAGGGGGGGGGGGCAGGAAAGATGAAATGAAGGCTAGAAAGCCAGCTCGACTTATCCTTCCTTGTTCTCTTTTCCTTTGGATTCGTAGGGGGGTTCGTATCTTTGCTAGGGGCTGGACATTCAGAAAATGGATAAGGGGGAAAGAGAGTGGGAGGAGTGAAAAGTTCTCATTCATAGATGGATGGACGTATGATTGCATTGTTACGGCGTTCTAAGGCGTCTTGGTGGAAAACATCGTATAGTTGGCTCAAGAAACCAGCCCGCTCATCGTAGGGCTGAGCTCGTTATGGGAATCAGTAGTAAGGGGTTTTGGCCTTTCGAGAACACAGATCATATATGATTGTTTAAGTCGACCGCATTGTCCCAGCGAGAATCTTGTGGATAGAGCTATTGGTCTACTGTACTGCGTACTACATAGACTCCTATATTCGAACTCTATATGACCTACCTCAAGAGCAGCCTCGGCATAGTGGGATGTGAGACCATATCCTTATATATCTCGGCAAATCACTGGCATATATAACTGTAAGACACTCTCCATGCCAAACACACATGCGAAAGCAGCCTCCAAACTATCTGTTCGCACAATAAATAGGCACACCCCAGTCCTTCCAAGCAGGGAGGGGGCTCTCTTTCGACTTTTTAGACGGGTAGCATTATATCGGCATAAAAATTGAGGTATATCTATTGTATGGTCATGCAGTCCGCCATTCCATTTCCTCCCCCCCCGAAAAATCCGGAACACCGATTTTGTTAAATAGGAACAACAACAAAAAAAACCTCCCGTCCAGAGGTTTTCATTTCACAACGCGTGCTATGCGGCCAAATATCCGATTCCATATACCTTTAGCTGTTCAAAAAATCAAATCGTTTCAATCAAAACAATCTCGCCTTTCTTACAACCAACCCCCTTGCTTGCATACAAAAAAACACCCTCCTTCACGAGACGCGTATGCTCCGGAACTTTCTGACCGCCGAAAAAGGGGCAGGGGGCGGATGGGGTAAGATGAGATGGGGATCAGTCATCAATCAATGCATGGTCCGGTCGTAGTTGGCGCTGGGGAACTGCGCTGGACCAGACGTGTCGTAATCGTCGGCAGCCGGCGGGGCGTACACCTTGGACCCGCCGTACGAGCCGCCGTACGAGGACTCGGCGTACGGGTCGTTGAGCGGCGTGAGGTTGTTGACCCGGTAGCCGTTGTCGAAGGGGTTGTCCTGGGGCGGCGGGGTGCCCCCGGTGGTGGTCTGCGGCCGGTACGACGTGTCGTTGTCGAACAGGCCCCCGGCGCCGCTGACGGAGGAGCTGCCGGCGCCGCCGCCGTACGAGTCGGGGTTGTACGGGGAGCTCTGGAAGTCGTCGTGGCGGTCGTCGTCCATGTTGACGGGCGCGTAGGCCTCCTCGTCGTGCGGCGCCATCGAGGTCGAGAAGGCCGCCTTGTCCGGGTCGATGTTCTGGTGCGTGTTCCCGAGGTTCTCGTACCCGGGCAGGAAGCCGTTGTTATTGGCGTACCGCATCGTGTACCAGCTGACCAGGGAAGACAGGAACCAGAGCACACTGCATGCGTAGGTTAGACGAGATTCTCCAATTCCAGTGTCAAGTGTCGAAAGGACGTGGATGGATGGCGACTACTAGGTAGGTGGGTAGGTGGGCGGGTGCGACAGCGAAGACGGGAGGGAAGGGAAGCGGGGGGTTTGGGAAGAAAACTCACGTCTGGAAGAAAGCAAGGGCGACGATACCCTTGCTTACGTTACAACCCTGCCCGCAAGAGTTTGCCTTGTTGTAGGAAACCTGGGTGGCGAAGGCCGACAGCCAGAGGACGGTCCAGATGGCATCTACGACGGTCATCGCATGCGGCTGGGCAGCCCTCCGCGTCCGCTCCCATCGCGGCGTCATCGCCAGATAGAGCACAGCTGGGATCGTAATAAAACACTATAGCATTTGGGGGCACGTAGCCGATTCGTTAGCAAATGCTCTACTCCAGGAAAGCGAGTGCTTCCTGCTTCTGCTTGCCAGCACGCCTGGCTGTGCGCACGTACCATGGCGAACGTCCAGCCGTTGTTGCCGTTGATGGCGGCATCCTGGGATTTGAAAAGAACGATCTCGAGAACGAATATGACGAAGGCGAGGATGCCATGGGTTATATGCAGACCCAGCTTCACCTTGGGGACAAGGTCCGGGGCGAACTCGAACTTATCCGCCAAACCCATCTCCTGATTTGCTTCGTCGGGCAGCGGTGGTAGAAGTTATCTGATTGAGGATCGCGATCCGGTTAGGGGTGGAGAGTTCCAGAAGACGTTTGTTTTTGCGATGCTGCGATGTTGTGTTGTGTTGTTGCTGGCAGATAGGCAGGCGGGCGGACTGTCAAACAGCGACAACGACGACAAAACTCGGCCTGATGTGCAAACAAAACGTAACAAAACGTAAGCAAAGGCCCCGGCGGCTTGTCAAGCGACGTTGGTTAGGGGATGACGAAGCGCGGGACCCGCAAGGTTACAGTCGGGTTTCGCTTTGAGTGGTATCGCTCGCTCGGCACTTGGGCAACAAGGCCTTTTCTCTCCTTACTTAAGTAGCTATACGAGCTCGTTTACTTTCCCTTCCGCTCGTGAAAAAAAGTCGATAGTTTGTGGTGATATCGATATCTCTCGTGGGCTCGTGATATGGCGATATTAGGTTCAGAAGGGAAAGAAGGAAAAAGAAGAAGAGAAGAAACTCAATTCGAGTTGATGCTCGCTGATCAACGCCTTGGGGGCTATCGGGGCTTTGGGCAGAGGACGACGCAACGGGCGCAGCGCTAAAAACAGAGGCCGAAGCTCAGCCCAGTGGGTGCTTAGGGAGCCTCCCGACCCGAGCTGCGTTGCTAGCCTACCATACCTAGTATGTACAGTATGTATGTACATAGTTACGAAGTACGTTGCTGGGCTAAACTCGCAGAAACTTCTTGGTTGTCCACGTCTCTCCAGCCGCGCCACACTATGCGGACGCTGCGCCACAGCGAATAGGTGCCCTCCAGGGAGAAATCGTCCAATCGCAGCAATCACAGGATGTCTTGCCTTTCTAACCGAAGCGCTAAATGAGCGGCTGAGAGGAGAACCAAATCTAACGACGCCACAAAACGTGTTTACGGCGCCTTGGGCCTATAGTTGTTTTCCAGGTTATCTGTGTATAAGTACAGCTTCGTAGGTAGTTTAGTGGCAGGTATAGGTGCACCACTCTTGAAGATATTGAATATCTTCTTGAAGTCACAAAGCTCACTATGTAACTTAGCTAGTTAGCTATGTGATATCTGCACATTATTCATTCTCTACTGGGAGCACAACACGGGATTTAAGGCTGGACTGAATACTTACATCGTGGCTACCTATCTGTATCGTGGCTATGCTTGTTGCTTACATAGTACAGCTGAACTCCGCACCGAAACATCCTTGGCTTGCTGGGGAATGACGTGCCCCTACGATTTCTCCGGTTATATTGATTGGCTGACGCAATTGTCAAGCCTTTACGCACACTTCGACGCCGCTTTCAGCATTGCTTTGGAGGATCTTATGATCATATAACTATTCACTGGACTAAGTTGGGGACTGATCCAACAACTTATATACGTACATACGCCCTTAGGCATTATAGATTATCAAAGCTCCTTAAACTCGATGTCACACAGCGACGAGGTTTACGATCCTTCTGAGTGGATGGACTATACCGTAAAATGATTGTTACTATGTAGAGTTTAATCTCTTGCAGCTAATTCGCTAGTTGACGTCCACGACAGGAAACTTAAACCATTTCTGGCTTGGAGCCGAGCATCGGCAGGAATGATGACAAAGCCCAGTTTTGCGGCACGTTTTTAACTCTACACCGTTGAGGAGACCCATAGATTTCGGGTCAATAGGGAATAGTTCTACAAGGTTATCTCGCATTTTCCAACCTTCTCATATTTCGGTATAAGTAGTACAAGACTGCTATAAACCCCGTGCTTTCCGAACAATGTCATGTAACTTTACCCCGAATTGAAACTCTGGGATTTGTCAAAGAAAGCACTTCAACACTACTGCTGATTGGAGCCGGAGAGACCCGGGCGAGTCCGACCGACTATGGATCAATCCGCTCGTGCTGGCACCGGCCTGCCGACGCCGGCCCCGACGCCGATCAACGGGAGCTCTCCCGCCGCCGCCGAGAACGACGAGAGGACACCGCTCTTGAATGGCAGTCGCAATGATGATACTAACAAGACGCTACCCCCGGCTGAGCAAACCCAGCCAGGCAGCAATGACGAGGAGCAGACTGTCGTCGCCGAGGAAGTCAAAGGCTTCAGGCTCTGGCTGATCCTCTGCACCTGCTGGATCGGCGTGTTCCTCGGCGCCATCGACCAAACCATCATTGCCACGCTGTCCGCCCCCATATCCAGCGACTTCAAGTCCCTGAGCTTGCTGTCGTGGCTTGCAACCGCCTATATGATAAGTAATGCTGTGAGTATATGATAAGATATAAGATGCTATCTGAATCTTCGTACCCCCGCGGGACTGTCTCCCGACGTGATCCCGCTCGAATGCTAACATCACTACAGGGTACGTATTCTGTGCGATGATCGCGCATGGTTGCTTTCTTCGGGTGTCTCTGTTCCCCTGGTTTGTTTGATCCGAAGACCGTATGTTGACGTGTAGTATGCAATAGCTTGCCAGCCCATTTCCGGGCGACTGACCGATATATTCGGGAGAGGCCCGGGGCTTGTGTTCAGCAACCTGTTCTTCGCCGCCGGCAATCTGATCTGCGGGCTCGCCCAGGACGAAAAGGTGATGATCCTTGGGCGGGTCATCGCGGGCATCGGAGGCGGTGGTCTCATGTCCATCTCTAGCTTCGTGAGCACCGACCTCGTGCCCCTCCGGAAGCGAGGCGTGATCCAGGGGATAGGCAATATCAATTACGGCGCGGGAGCCATGCTGGGCGGCATATTCGGGGGCCTGATCAACGACCATACTGCGTTGGGGTGGCGCCTGGCTTTCCTTGTGCAGGTTCCCCCGGCTTTGCTCTCGGCGGTGCTCGTGGCGTACCTCGTGCGCATCCCTCCGAAGGTGTCTGACAAGTCGTTCCTGGCTCGCATTGACTTCGTGGGTGCTTTGGCGCTCATAGTGTTCCTCGTCCTGCTTCTGTTGGGGCTCAACGCTGGTGGTAACATTGTCCCCTGGCTTCACCCTCTCCCCCTCACCACGTTGCCGCTATCGTTCGCGGCATTGGTTGGGTTCATCGTATGGGAGACTCGCGCGAGACAGCCGGTCATTCCCGTGCGACTTCTGCTCCATCGGACCGTCTTCACAGCTTGTATGACGAACCTGCTGTGCTGCATGGTGAACATGGCGATCCTGTTTTACGGGCCCATCTACCTCCAGACGCGGGGGAGCTCGGCGACCGAAGCAGGGCTCATCATCCTTTTCGGTCCGATCGGCATCTCGCTCTGCTCCGTGGGCTCCGGCTTGATCATGAAGAAGACCGGCCGCTACGTGGCCGCGGGGGTCGCCTCCGTGTCTCTCATGCTACTGTGCGCCGTCATACTCAGCACGCTCAACGAGGGCTCCCCCAAGTGGCTGATGATGATCGCGTACTTCTTCCTGGGCTCGGGCCAGGGGGGCATGCTCACCGTCACGCTGGTGGCCTGCCTGGCGGCCGTCGACCACTCCCAGCACGCCGTCATCACCAGCGCGACCTACGCGTTCCGGTCCGTCGGCGGCACCGTCGGCATCACCGCCGCGTCGGCCGTCTACCAGAACGTGCTCAAGCTGCAGCTCTGGGAGCGCTTCGGCTCGCTGCCGGGCGCCGCGGAGGAGATCGGCCGCATACGCGACGACCTCGACGAGCTGAACCACCTCCCCGCCGGCTGGTACGACGGCGTCATGTCCTCCTTCATGGAAGCCTTCCGCTCCGTCTGCTTCCTGATGCTGGGGTTGAGTTTCCTAGGCTTGGTTAGCGTTTCATTCATGAAGCAGCACAAGCTGCACTCGACGCTTTCCCGCGATGAGAGGCGCTAGATCGGAGGATCTAGCTTCCGGTTCCCTGTCTCTTTGGCGACAACGACGAGCGCGCGTATATCATGATGAGACTGAGCTATATGTCCTACAAAGCCTGGTGGTAGATCTGACCTTCCAGTAGTGCCATAAAGCCCACCAACATCTCAGGAGAGGGTTTCGGTCCAGCAGATTCATTCATTCGTTCAATGCCGCCCTAAGCCGGCTTACGACTGGTATAGCGGGTTTCTTTCACAGGCCGATACTATAAGGTGGATACAACGCAAAGTAAAGCGAATACACGGCTAGTTATTTCTCAATGTTCGTACCTTAAAAAGGGGGCAAGTGATTAATACTCGGCACAAGCATAAGATATAGGTATAGATCAGGATGGTAATAAAGCGAAGCTTTATTTTTTTATTTCGTGAAATACATGTATTTCTAAGAAATAAAAAAATAAAATAAGCTTATTAAAATCAACAATACGGACTCAAAATCGACGCTAGCAACGCGCTAAATCTAGCAAAAAATCACATTGGTCAGAATTATAGAAAAGTGGCTCCGAAATAGCATTCTATCGATTCCCAACAGCTTCACATTCGAATAAAACCATGAAAATAACAAAAACCTGCCCGATCTTTGCGTTCCATATAAATTAACGTACCTAAAAAGCAATGCATCCATTTTGCAGCATTTCAAACCGTCCAGAATTAATGCTTTTGGATAGTTAAAATCTGGCGCTACTATTCGAATGCGACGTATACATAAAGCTAGCCAGTGCTGCAGTTATTTTTCTTTCTTTTCCTTACGCGTTACGCTTTTTCTACTTCTTTTTTTCTTTTCTTCCGCAACACCCCCCCCCCCCTTCCCTATACCTATTCGACGGCGCTGCCCATACTTGCTTCCGTACGTGCCCCTATACCTGCCTGCCCCTATACCTACCTACCCCTATACCTGCCTGCCCTTATATCTACTTAACAGCTACTTGCTAACCGTTTTATAATTATTCGACGTTGCCCATACCTGCTTCCGTACGTACCCCTATACCTATTCGACAACGCTGCCTATACCTGCCTGCCCCTATTTCCTGCTTCCGTACGTAGCCTATATATAGATCACGTAAGTAATTTTCACCGTATCCATTAAACAAATTTAGCGGACGACGAAGGACGAGGAAAGCTTCGCTAATTTAAGGGAAGAATAAGCTATCAGGAGTACTAAAATCGTAATACAATCTGAAGATTAAATTAGAACATCAGAATCATCGTTATTTTCCAATGCTGGACTCAGGTTAATTGCTCATCAACAAACGATTTCATCACTCTGTCGTTCTCTGGTTTATGTGTGTTTCAGGTTACCAGCATTCATCTCTACTCGTATTGAGCATCGTCGGCCTCCTTCGAGGCAGGGCGGGACATATACCCGGCGGGGTGCTCTCAGAGACTTCGCGTTTGGTGGAGGGGAGTGGTCTGGCGTGGCTGTACTTGGAGCGTCTCGAGATAATAGCGTTACCAAGGGTCCAATCAAGAGTCATGACATCTATCGGCCGATTTCCACAGTTGCGCGGTTGTCAAGCAGCAATCGACACCGTTATGATAGATGTCAGTTTATATAGCGATAGTAATAAGTTTAAGGGATGGACTGCGACCATGGAGGTATGCAGCTTCCTGGGCTCCTTTATTGTTTGGTTTATCCTACCTTAACCCGGAGACCACTGCAACCATACTTAGCTGATTACTTTGTGATAGTATCAAATAACCCGCCTTAATTTTGATCGCGATCTGTAGACACATGATAGATTGAAGTCGAAAATAGGGGTTGCGAGCTTAGCACGTTTATAGCCCAGTAATGGGAGCTATTGTCACGCTGTGGTCTCTCCAACACTGAAATCTTGATTTTGTCTCCAAGCTCCCCAACCCGGTTCAATTGGGAGAATGATGGACTGGACATTCTACCGCTTTTAGTCCTGAACGTTTTATCTTCATTCTTCTTATTGGTCCCTGCGGACTATTTTGGTCGTAACTAACTGGTGTTGTCCTTGTATGTTGGGGTGACTATAGCCCCTTTTAATGCATATCTCTTGCTAAAGAAAAATAGGGGTAAAAGCGCTAGTGTGTTTGGTTCGGTCCGCGAAGTGGATTCTATATGTGGCTGTGGCGTGTACTCTACGTTGCTTATACTATCTATAGAGATGACTAAACGCTTTCAAGGGGATAGGGGTGTGCAGGGCCGGATTCGTCGCCCTGGTCCCATTTCACTCTCCTAGCAGGTGCAAGTAGCCGTCTCTTAATGATTAATATTCGCGCTCTGTCTCTATTATGTATTGCAAGGGACGTCCTGAAACACTACATAGTAGAATATCGGCGCCGTATTCAGGGGGTGTGGAGACTGCGCCGTGCGGTCACTCGAGTGCCTCCGTTCGGTTCACCCCTACGGCAACCGCCCGATCAGGACACCAACTTTAACGACATCCGTACCAGATCCTAAGTACCTATTTCAAAGCTCTTGTCCACTCTGGGCTCGTCCCCGAGCCGTCTCGGGATCCGTCAAGGGCGCGACGATTACCCCGAATTGACCCTACAGCTTCTGATTGAGTACAAAAGCGAGGAGTCTGTGGTTTTATGCTGCAAAGTGTGAAGCGACCAAGCACGAGTGGTTTTCCCGTCTCCAGCATCATCCGGATTGAAGACAGAAGCGACAAGTTATGTGCCGTAATACATAATGGTCTAGTGACGGGGTGTCATTCAGCTCTAGTTTCACAATAGTCTTCTAGGCCTCAGCAGGCTGTTACATTGACTGGGCCCTACAGCAGCGAGCGCCATCTTGTTGCCATGAGCAACGAATGTATGTAACAATGACGCGAATCGTCCAGGACGCAAAGGAATTTCACAGGTGGCAGGCGTCAAGGATCAAACAAGTCCACTTGATAAGTATTAAGCAGCAGTGCCGACGTGCATATGATGCATCGGGAATAAGTCGAAAGGGTTGCGCCAGTAATGCAACCATAAGGCAACCAATCCCCTTGCCATTCCTTACAGGTATCATATTATTTTAATGCGCGAACCATCAAGCTAGCTTATGCTACAGTTCCAGATACCTAGACTTTCAGCCGATGGGTTGGTTTTGACATGTCGCTAAGTGACTAGCCCACCTGCGGCCGTCTTGGTGACCTTCAGTAATTTAAAGGTGTTACATGGAGTTCGAGTCGCGTTTCTGTATCGGGTTTCCCATGGTACTAATAGAATTATAGGCTGTCGTTTAATTTCCACTTACAGCACTCATGGATACTTCAAGATCGCTGCCTTGGAAAGATAACCATGGATCGGCATTGTTAACTCTCCTAGGCTGCCCCGGCCCTTTGCCATTTTGGCTCCGGGCAAGAAATGTTACATCCGAGCAATGCCTACTTGCTAGTAGATCCCATGAAGAATATTCGAGGTGCATCTCATGGATCTATGTCTTCCTGCAGCTATGCCGTAGCAATGCTGCGACACCTGCTTCCTGATTTCTCACTCTACTTTTGAAGGTCTTATCTTTCATCTCTTCTTGTCTGTCCCCTGCTTCCTTGCCCTGGAAAAATTACGACACATACGCTTAAACTTGCAGAAAATAATAGCCTTACCTAGTTCAACAATGCTTGTTAGACAAGACCAGAATGTCTGACTGCGGACACCACGGTGGTGTTATCTCCTTGCTGAGCCCTTCGTTTATTGTTACTTTTACTCGATAATTGCATTTAGAGCTTCATAATACTTGTTCCTGTCAAACTCCTAGCATGAAGGTATATCCTCTCGGGAATACTTGACAACCTAATATTATCCCCCCTCCTTCCTCTTCCACCCATCCCCTAATCCACGGTGGGTTACCTACGGTCGAGGGGGCTTATGTTGGCCACCACATGACAACTGAATGAGAGAGAAATGGCAACGGACAGAGCAAACAGAAAATAGAGGAGCCTCCGGAGGGGTATAGGGGTGAGGAAGAATGGAGATGAAAAGATCCTTCTGAAAAGGGGGTCTCCACATTTTCTCATTACGCAAGATTGTGTCCTTGGATACTTGTTGGTGTTGACTCTATAGATTCTGAAAACATACTGGAATGCGTCAAGCCCATGGGTTGTCCCTGCAACTCAGAGTAAGTTGTACAATAATGGGAAGCACCAGGAGTGCCAAAACATTGAGGCCAGTATTGTTGATGATGTAGCTAGAGCCAGTGGAGCGCAAGTAGCACGGTCCTCGTCCGGCAACGAATTTTAAACTTCCCCAGGGCCCTTGTTGAAATCTGCGTAATCCCTGCCATTACCATGTCGGTCTCCGGAAGTCCTGCCGGCGGAAGGAATGGCTGTCGAAAGTCTCCAATGAGGTCTAGCGGACACGTATTTGACGACCTCTTCTGCGACCCAGGCTGACCTTGTAAATTGTACAAAGAGGCGGTCTACTGTAGCTATAACATGCGTATCGATGGATGAGAACATTTGTCATCACGCAGGTAGAAAGTAACTTGTTCAAGGAAGGCGGATCTGCATACAGGATGAAACTGTTGCCGCTAGTCTAGGTACGATATGTAGGCATTGGAGAGCCTCACATCAGTGATGACATGATTACTGTGCCATTCACAGCGGCACCTTGCCATATGTTCCTAACGTCTAGACTCGATCGCGTTGTCGTTGCGCAGACCACTCAGGAACATCATCGCGACCTGCCAGCAGAGAGACATTGCTTAGCTCACTTCAGAAAGTCAATCACTACCTATGCGCAGTAGGTAGATTTTATTGAAGGGCCATTGTCCGCAGTCCCAGCGATCAGCCCTATCGGTGCTGATGCGGCGATCTGTTTCAGGGATTCAAGGGTGCCGAACCTCGATACCGCCCTCACGTATAAACCAAACCTCTCGTCTGTGCTCTACTAGATAGGTTATTACTTGGACAAACAGTGCCACATACGTGCATACATATGTAAAAATCATATGCAAGGAATGTGACGTATAGAATTAGTAGATTGTCATTATTACCTGGGTGTGTATGAACTACATAGCATTATATAGATTACTGGTATAGACGACAGCCCCCTGTCACGAGGCCGCTACATGGTCTCAATGTATTCAGACAAGTCAGATCTGGTCTTCGCATTGAGTCGAGTTGGGGCATGGTCAGAAAACTGATTTTCGAGATAAGATACTGCATAGGACTAGATTCGATCGCGACTGAACCTAGAACGGCTGGACAACCGACACTCGGCATCCATTCCCCGGACTGCGCCAGTCCAGTATTGGAGCATGGATGAGGCATGCCCCGGTCTAAAGCACCATAACAACCGGGCGAAGCTATGGAGAAAAGTTCTAATTAAAGATACTCATGATGTAAGTCGGTACATGGATCGACGGGGAGAATCGGCAGAAAACTAGGACCCTGCGAGGTGATGAACATCTAGATGCTCGTCACATAGGTGTCATTTCTCATGGCTGTGTTATGTAAAGAAAGGAGGCTATGCCATGCGTTGTCTACGACAAGGTGGAATGAGAAGTCGAGTTGTTGACTTCATGGGGTCGGTAATTAGGCTTCGAGTGCTCCGAGAGCCAGGGGCGCGTTGTTATACAGGCAGACGCAGCAGCGGACGAGATAGGAAGTATTCCCTGGTTCTAATCATCTTGGGGGGTTGCAATGTTACACATCTCTGGAGTATACTGAAGTAGGGTACCAGTCTAGACCGATCCAAGTTCGTGGCCATCAAGAATCCCTCGGACAGCAGCACTCAGAAGACTGCTTCCTACACATTGGTGATGAGTCACAACGCAGCTCCGACGATATGCTGTAGTTATATCCTTAGTACATCTAAACCTTGTATGTGGTACATGGTAAAAAATCGACACGACCATGCTAGGCTTGTATCTACACCAGCCACTAGGTAGCTACAGTGTACCACTCGTGCAAATTACGGAGGAGGGGGGTGGGGGGCTCCTAAGGCCGAAACTACGGGGTCACCGGCGGCGAATACGTAAGCAAGGAGAGCAAGGAGAAGAAGCACAAAGGCTCCGGTGGTCTCGCTGTCGGTGACATTGCGTGGCGCTATCATGGCGCGTGGATTGAGTAAGTCGATGTGTATCATCGTGGCATGTGTCGAGATTAGCGGGCTTATCCCATACCCTCTTGTAGCGCCTTATGCCTCTACAGTAAAGTCTGAGACCTGAGTGTCAGAAGTAATCATGGTAGATTGAGACAAGATGTTCACGAGACGTTGTATAACAGATCATGTTTAAGTGCTGTTTACTATCTTCCATCTACCTGTATCATCTAGACTAAACATCCATTTTCAAAGTTCAAACACCATACTCGTATTAAGTCCTCATACTGATATAAACTGGGACTGCGATACAACATGTCCTCCGTACCGTGATATGCCGCTATGCTAGTGTGGTCCTCTGGTGCTCGTATGCGGTCTGAGTTTGGTGCGTCCCGCCGTGGACTTGTGAGCCTCTGGGCGAATCTGGGTCCTGACAGGTTTGGAGGGAGTTATTATGTAGCTCCATCTGCGACGTGACTTCGGTTCACTAGACCTGCGATGGTAATACGATCCAGGTAAGTATATGCACAGAGCAAGAAGGAGGGCATGTCCTACGGTTTGGAGTGGAAGCAACCCATCGTGTCTGATGTGTAGGAAAGTAGTCTGCTCGAGGTATCACTCAGGCGAGGAGTCAGCAGCTTGTGGAGGAACAAGGTGACGATTACGGGTTGATCGAGAATGGTGAGAGATCGAAGTAGTATGAGGACATTGAAACTGCTCGAAGTTTTGGTAGACCACACAGCTTTTATAGGAAAGGGGATGGCCCATAGCCGTAAGGCGCACACAGTAGTCACCAACAGCATAATGAGAGAGTAGACACCTGCCTACCTTACCTATAGAGTTTGCCCACTATGAACAACGCTGTAGCCCAGGAAGGAAACGCCATTCAAGCAGCCGAGTGGAGTGTTTACGCCCGCTCAAGGTGAGAAAGCGTGCATACATAACAGGCGCGAACGGGGAGGAAAGAATGGCGAATAGGATGATACCCTGAAGTTGCTATCACTGGTTGATAGCCAAGCGGGTGGTAGGTTTGCAGGTAGAAACGGACAATGGACAGCCTATGAGCTTGCTTTAGCTTGAAGGTGTCTTTTATCGCACGACGAGTAGATCTCTGGGCAGGTGTAGATTCATAATTGCCGATATGACGGACATAATGATAGCTGCATCATATATGAAGGCCGGGGGCAAAGTCAGGAGGGATGCTCTACACGTTACCTGGGTATGGAGCATGCCTCTTGACTTCTGGACCTCCATAATATGGCGATAAACAGAGGTCCCAAGGGTGATTGGTGACCAGTAACCCGGCTCGAGAAGATTCGCTGTCAAGATTGCCTACCGGTACGTACACTCGACCCCCCTGTACCACGAGATTAGCGAAAGGCATGGCTTATACCCGTCAATGCTTCGATACGACCTGCATGACACTCACTGCATTCAGCCTTCCGACCGAAGAATCTCATAACTCCAATAGTTATAAGCCGTAATAAGCAGCGACTCTGGAGCTCAGTCTGCCAGGCTCGAATGTCTCAGGCCCCAACGAACTCCTCCTACGAACTGCGCACCTGCATCTTCCATGATTGACTGGAGTTGAGGTTCATGTCCAAGGGTTCAGCCGTAGGATGGGGGCTGTAAAACGTTGCAGCAAGGGCCCTGGGGGATCTTGGGTTAGCGCAATATCCACTAAAGAAGGGGTGCATTCAGGGGGGGTGATAACTGACTTATTCCCCAGACACAGCGTCTTCTTCTTGTAAGCTGAGCTTGCGTTTTCTCATCGACATTGACAAGCTAAACCTTCATAGCTTTCAATCAATCCGCAAAGCATCTCTGCGGCAGTAAAAGAGGTTATTGGGTATTGACAGGGGTAACGTCAACAATAACGTCAACCATATCGAAAGTATTTGGTGCGTAAGACCTCTTTAGTCTGCAATCGTACCTGATCTGATCTGCAGTCTGGAAGCATTGGCATCCATGAACATGCCACAAGACAACCCAAAGATATGTCCAAGGAGATGCTGTACAGTCAAACCACATTCACATTGGTCCGAAGCCTAGTGAAAGGGACGACTTGAATCTTGTGATCTCTTTCAAGCACAGCAGCCGCAAGATGTCACGTGCTTCTAAAGAAGCGCATGTAACCATGCGAGCATATACTGAGGATCTTATCTATCAGAGGCCCGGTTCCGATAGCGGACCTCACGATCAATGATCCGAGAATCGTCCCCGCGATAACTCGCAGCTCGGCACCATTTCCCCCGCAGTTACGGGCTGTCGGGCGGGGAATGGTCAGCCACTCGCGTCATGAGGATTCGAATTCCCCTTGTCGTGGGGGTTTCCTCGCGGACTTCTGTCCATTGTGGTCAACATGGGGTGGTGGTGCTTCGAGAGCGGCTGTCAATGGATTCTCGGAGGCCTTGCCTGAATATGAGAACGATATGGTCTTTTTCTCGAAGCATCTTGTTCGTGGCTGGCGGCTTCTTGGTAGACCTATTCCAACCCATTGCGATGGTTCCGTGTCAACCAATCTACCAAGATACGTCGGTCCTGAGCTCCACTGAGGGTAGCGGGTGAGATGCTTCCTTTAGTAATTTTCGAATCCTTTCCAAATTCGCCAAGGAGATTTATCCGAATGGGGGGTAGCTATCACCAACAAGCATAAAGCAACAGTGATATATTAGCGCCGCTTCGTGTACAGGGATCTGAACCCTTAAAAAGCCGTGGAGATCCGAAACCGTCGTGGCGTGATCTTTGGCAATGAAGAAATACAATTTGGATATCAGACAATGGAAAGAAGGATGAAGTTGATTTAAGCAAGGCTGCTAGATTGAGGCTCCGCTGAGCTGGCTACTAAGTACTTGTGCAGTTCTGGTTTGACTTGGGTCGTTGGGTCAGGCGGAAGAACACCCAAGGCAGAAACGGCAAGGGACCTCTGGCCCCTGAACGGATATGGTGGGTATTTTAACACTCCTCGCCCATTCGTGGAAATCAACAGCTACGTTGTTCATATTAGCTCCGGGTCTCGTTCTCCGTATAGCCTATCTCTGTGACAGACTTTGTTGTCGATCGGGTCCCCCATCCAAGGGCGAAGCTTGCCAAATACACCTCTGTCAACAATAGTCAAGCTTTCAGTCAATTTCAAGCACGAGATTGAGTTCTTGCCCTGGCTCGTAATTATTGGATTTCTGGAGCGAACTCTGCCGTGATGTGACGGGCCCAGCTTAGCCATTCAGCAAATCATATGTGCTTGTACTTCCTAGCTGCAGTGCCACACTTTCGGGTGAGAGATAACACTGCCCAATGACTACGTGTGGGGGATCAACCTGAGTGACTGTTGATTCCATTGGTAGATGTCCGTCATTAGCTCAATGTTACCCTCTCGGCCCCTTTTGAGGACCCCATATAGATCGTCCCGTGAGTACGTCAATGGCCGTGAAGATGTAAGAAGCGGTGTATCGGAATCCCCATTCCATCTTCGGACTCGCCTTGGTGAACCCTACGCTGCTGTACTAGTAACATTGACGAGAATCGCAGAGAATCAGCTGGAGATACTAACAACGACAGTTCGTTGATTTTCAAGTCAATTAACAATATTCTATCTGATCTATATAGTTACAGGATTGGCCGTTCTCTCCCCTACAGGGGAAATGTGCCCGGCTATCACACCATAATCTACAGAATGCCATGTCAGCTAAGCGCGCCATGTTTTCTACGAATATTCACAGCCTTCTCTCGATAGCGGCCCAACAACAAGGTCAACCATACTGAGTTACAGAGGTGTGTACCATCGTGTCTCTTTCATTGTCGCATACTTCGTATGCCAACCGCCCCTATCTATTAAGGGGGAGGGGAGAGATAGGGGCCTTGGAGCTCAGCCCCGTTTGCAACTAGAAACACCCACGAATGCTCCCCAACATGGTATAAGTTTGGACATATTCTACTGTCTAAGAAACATCACGATAGGCGAGATATCTCCCCCTATCCTACTTCCAAGGTCCAGATATTATATTTCAACTGAACTCGTTTCTCTTGGGATTTCATAAGGGGATGAAGCTCTAAGATCGCATGACACATCATCCATGACATCTTTGGCCCCTGAGTAAATATTGCGAGCTGGCTGGCCACGCCTACACCATTGACCATTGACAAGATACCACGAAGGCTGTTATATGCACGATGCTGTTTCGGCTTCCTTTGTTATATCTATTGGTTCATCCGAACTTTGCCCCCAGGTTTGCGGACCGACCCTTTGGATCTACTACTCGCATCAGTCTTGAAATCGGGTTGCCATAGCCTCATTATGCATAAGTGGCGAATCAGCAACTCCTTTCGATTCGGCCCCCGGCGCTTGCTTCACACCCTTTTCAAGAACCAGTCCCACACTGAGCCTCTCCCAATGTTGGTTCCAACATCGCGAGATCCAGCGGTGAAGCGCTTGCAGCCTCGTCTACGTCCCTTGACTCTTGATCGATATTGCGAGTCGGGCTTGCGCTATACCCGGGTAATCGGGGGCTCTTCAGCAAGATATATCTAGGGCCATACCCATCAAGATAAAGAACTTGCTTTTCAGGATGTTCCAATTCAGGAGACCCTGACTACCATATCAAAATGGAAGCAACTAACCGACTTCAGGGAGGGAACATTGCGTTGACCACGCAGTCGCCGGGAGGTGTGAGTCGACAAACCGCACACGCTAGCACAGTTGAGGACCCTGAGTTAGGGTCATTCAATAGCTTCGTTCCACCATCAGGTACTTGATGAAACATTTTAATGAGGATACAGTGGCTCATGGAGTGTGTAGCTAACGATATTGCGCCAGCTCGAGCGGGAAGCAGCGGGAATAATGACTTCCGTTCCATCGGAGAAGGCACCCCCCGTAAGCGATAGGGACTATGAAACTCCCCTTACACTGTCAACACTCACTCACTCCCTTCATTCAGGTGAGAGACCAGTCCGAGGCTGGCCACTGGCAGCAAGGCTACAATTCTCGAACCCCAATACCAGCCACCACCGAGCCTTCGACGAGCTCACTCAGCGAGTCCTCCTAGACCAAAAAACCAAGATCGCATACCTCGGGAAGGAGCTGGAGAAAGAAGACATAGAAGACGAGCGCAACCCCGACCGCAGATCGAGGCTTGAGGGCACGGTGTTCGACGGTGATAGCCTGCTGCCTCACTCCCCGTACTGCGGCGGCGGCAGCGGCTGGCAGTGCCAGCAGGGGTCTTGCTGTGAGGGATCCCAATCCCAGTCCCAGTCCCAGTCCCAGTCCCAGTCTCAATCTCAGTTCCACGGCGCGACGACGTGCAGCTGTGGTCGAGCCGCTAGGCGGCAAGACAAGAAAGACCAGATCCTGGAGGCGCTCTTCTCCAGGATCACGCGCTACCGTAAGCAAACCCTCACCGTCACCCAAATGCGGGATCGCAGAGTATTACAGTAGGATATCCATGCTGAATCATGGCTTTCCGAAAGATTCTGCGTTGGTACTCTCGCACAAAGTATCGAAATTGCATCCGACCAGTTACTACGAGCACCAGAACATGATCGATACCCTGAAAAGGAAAGGCGTGAACATGTCATCAGATCCATGGGATGTCCTGAAACCCTGGGATGATTTCGTCTGCACCCGTGCCGAAAAAACGCCCGCCGAATCCCTCATCTATGGCGGTGGGCTGTTCTCCGTATGTCATCTTCGCCGTCGCCGTTGTCGTCGCAGCCCTCCCCCCCCCCCCTTTTCTCCCCTCATACATCGCTACCAAAGCACCAAAGAACTGACCCTTGTATTTACTCATGCTAACTACATGCCCATCCATCCCCATCCCACCCCCCCTGAAAAAAGAAAATCTTCAAATGGGTCACGCGAGACCGAGCCCACCCTTCGCAGGGCGAAGAGGACGACGGCGACGACGACCGGACGGGCATCACGTACTACGTAGCGAGAGACCGCGTCGAGCTCGTGAGCCGGACGCTCGTCGGCGTCGGCTGCAACGTGTTCCTGCTGGCGCCGGTCGCCATCCTCCTGCTGGCGCCGCTCTCGCCGGGCTTCTCGCTGCTCGTGGCGGGAGGCTTCGGCGTCCTGGTCGTCGCCGTCTTGGTCTTCCTGCTGCACATGACCATGGATTCCGTTCTCTTGGCCATGAGCGCGTACATGGCTGTGCTCGTTACGTTTCTGGCGAACCTGTCGCGTGGGGGGTGAGCTGCGGGGGGTGTGTTGGAAGAGATGCCCCCTCTCCTTTCTTTCATTCTGTTCATGTAAGAGAGATGGGTATTAGCTATCTGAAAGGGGATATATCTGAGCTTTGTATAAGCTGTTATGTACTGTGCATTAAGGGAAGGATTTACGCTGTATTGATTGCGCATTCGGCGTTGTTCTCTGTCTGGTCATCTGGGTACTATGTTGCCATTGTGACAGCTCCTGGCTGTTATACAGTTTCTATACTAGGAATTTCTATACCAGGGTTTCAAGGCGTTCCTCTATGCAGACAATGCTTTGTGTTTGCATATTTCCCAGTTGAAGTTGAAACTTCTTGGAGAGGCCATACACCCAATACATAGGGTTTTTAAAGCATGGTAAGTGTTAAATCTTCTTGCTTCATCAGTATCTGAAGATCAGAAGCAAATGATGTGCGGTAGTTCGTTCCAGTGTCCTGTGCTGGACTAAGTCATGGGCTTCTCAATTGAAATATAGCTTTAACAGTTTAATCCTTTGAATTATTTCGGTAGTTACATGGAAATCAAGTTCAATAATGCTACGTAGGCTCATAGATTGGTTTGGCTACTAGTTGTCTAAGGAGAAATAGGGGAGACAGGCAGGGGCACGAAGTACTTAAATAGTTCACAACATGTACCTATTTGTTAGTGTACCCTAGGTAGGTGGTATGTACTAATTTTAGAAACCTCCCGCTGTAAGTGCCAAGCCAGTACCTATGTAAGTAGGCCCAAGCTCCCGTGCAGCCAGGGCAGCGTGCTTGGCATCTTGATGACTAAGTAACTAAGCCGAGCTTGGTTAGGTCGTTTGTCAGTTTGTCCCCTTCAGGACAGCTCCCCTGCTCCCATGATTGATTGGATTTAAGCAGCTGCAAGCGGACCCGCGTTGCAGTGGCATCATGAACATTTGATTCCTACCAACGTTGGAAGAACATTGACGTAGCAGGTAACACCACCCATCACCCACCACCCACCACCCACCATTCATTATCCACCATCCACCATTCACCATCCACCATTCATCATCCACTGGAAGCGTGGCCAACACCAAACCAACCTGCAGCACTCTCGCCGGCATCTTGACGGCACATCTATTCGTTATTGCGAAAGTCTGATACTGCCAACTACCTCCTACCTAAGGTATACTGCGTTTACTAGGTACTACTTGTAGTCGCGTAATGTCCAGCTCTTGACCTACCGGTCGATGTAATACTCCACTAGGAACGACTACCTTCGCGACCCGATGATGCCCACGATATGGAGTTGCACAATGCTTCCGACGTACCGCGGCAGCTCGAGATAGCGAGACCGACGCCTATTTGCGACTTATCTCCAGAAATCCCAGATCCAGCCTCACGAGCTGTGCGCGGCATTGTCACTATTACGTGGCCTTACAACTCGGTCAAGAATACTTTCGCCTTCATCCTTGCCGAACCCGATTTCCGTCTTCGCCGAAACCAGGGCCAAGTCCGCGTGAACTTCACCGGGCCCGCAGCAAAAGCTTTGGGAGAATGTGGTCTGGGAGGTAGTGACGAGATCTATCTGAGTCTGGACGGCGCGGAGTGGGAGCCTGAGGAAGTCAAGAAACGCCAAAGCCTACCGGGAACTGGAATTGCATGGCAGCTAAGGTTTTCTAACAAGGTGCTGCTTCAGGTGAGCATGCCTCTTATGTCTAATAGATGACATGTTGACTGACATTCTCCATCTAGGCCAAGTTAGGCGACGTCCAGGAAACCAAGGTTATCTCCATCGAGGAATCGGCCCCGACAGAAGCGGTGCAACCTGTTGACGAACCCGTGGAAACATTACACCTTTACGACCCCCCCTCTCCGCCTACGGAATTTACCGCCTTTACGTCAGCTAAGGATCTCCGCGTTACGAAATTACACGACGAATACGATTCGCCCGCCTTCATAAAGAGGGCCAGAATATCTTATGGCTCCTTATTTGAAGATGGGTTCGACATTTTCGACGATGATGGCGGGGTCAAGGGAAAGGGAAGGAAGAGAGCGCGGTTTGGACGAGACAGTGGTGCTTGGAGATACAGCAGCCAGTCCGCAAGCCCTGAACCTCTAGCTGCTTCTCGATCCGAAGATAGTAGTGAGGAGCAAGTTGAGCAGGAGGACCACATAGGTTCGCCGCCGAAGCCAGGGATGACCGATGAAGGGTGCCAAACTATGGAATTTGATATTTCCACACCTGTTCCTGCCCAAGTATCCCCAAATACTGCTTCGCTGGGATACCAAGAGCTACCACCTGTAGCTGAGACACTGCATCATCCTCATGGCAGCAAGGTAGATCAAGGTCTTCAAGCGTTTCCCCAAAATGGCTTCTTGTCTAGCAGTCTGGGTGCACTCCATCCCCGGGGGCCTATTGGTGATTCACAACATGCCCCGGCCGACATGACACCATTCCCTTCCAATCATGAGAACGATATCATCAACAACTTCCAGCTACGAGCAGAAACCCAGCATATCAATAACACACTCATTTACGATGTGGATCCCGCCATATATGAACAAGCACCTGACGGTCTGTTTCATACTACCTCAGAAGACGGTTCAGCCGATCATCACCGTCCACATACTATGGAAGAACTGGGGCAAACAAATCACATATATCCCCCCACTGACCGTACAAGCTTTGTCGGAGATATTGACAATGGGGCTCCTGACGATGAGCAGCATGGCAGCCCCTTTTCTAATACAGCTCAGACATACCCTCCCTTGGGCACAGCCGATGGCGAGGAGCCACAACTATCCGCTCCAAACTTTTTCAGCAACTACCCCCCAAGCTTTTTAGAGAATTCCCGACATTTTCCACAACAGTCTGTGGAGGCACAACCACAATTTTTTGGTGGGGAAGTAGAGAGTACTCGGGCGCCTGCTGCTGTGCAAGTGGGCTCAACAGCTTGGACAGCAGTGAATAGCACGTCCGAACCTACTTCGATATCGCAAACACACCGGTTTGATGGTGCCGACGAGGGGTCTTCCGAGTCGCCTGTGGTTATTGATGAGGGTGAGTCGGATGATGAGTCAGCACCGGCACCGACTGCCGTTGAAGATACTGTCATGAATGGCCATCGCGACAATCTTGAAATATACGAGGATGCAGAGGCTGAAGATGAGGCCGATGCTTTGTACTCAGATGAGGATGAGCCCGAATATGACGCAGATGAAATGGGTGGCGATTATGATACGCGTAATTACGTTGGGCCTGACGACGACGAAGACGACAGTCACGACGAAGATCTACGGCCACGTGAGCTGGAGCCACAATTTAGTAACGATGACTGGGCTGAAGAAGACTTGGAAGAGGAGGAAGAAGAAGAGCGTCGATGCCAAACAGATAGTGAGAACGACTATGACGTAGATGAGGAAGAAGACGAGGAAGAAGAGGGGGAAGAGGAGGAGGAAGAGGAGGGTGGAGAGGGAGAGATGGCGAGACCCGTTCCCCAAGTCTCTCAGGCAGCCCCGATAATGATTGACTTGATTTCATCTTCAGAAGACGAAGGCGAAGGCGAAGGCGAAGACGAAGGCGAAGATGAGGAAGACGGGAACGAGAACCTGAATGCGAATGAGGACGAGGACGGGGGTATGGACGAAGATATGGACGACGATGTGGAAGAGGATGTGGAAGAGGATGTGGAAGAGGATGTGGAAGAGGATGTGGACGAGGATTTCGACGTGGACGAAGGTGTCCAGCTACCTGAGTCTCGTCCGGCTCGTGATGCCTTTGTCCGGACGGAGGCTCTTGCATCAAGGACAAGACAGTTATCGGATGATGATATTGAGAGCCAGGAAGGAGCCATGTCTAAGCCCCTTTCTGTCACATCAGATGCCCATGAGGAGGCAGTAAACATGGTGGAGATAGCCGAGGAAGAAGAGGCAGAGAGCGTGGAAGGGACTAGCTCAATAGATGGCGAGCAACAGGAAGAAGCGCTGCCAAGAGAGGACAACGAGGCCTTTGGCACCACAAAACCCGCAAAGGACAATAAGTCCCAGAGGGATGTCACACCCATTGCCGTGGACGAACATATGCTCCCGATGAGCCATACATTGGCGCCAGCAGAGACAATAGAAGAGCAGGTCGACATAGCGGGGCAGGAACAACCAGAGGCGCTTGTTACAGCTCCCTTCACAGCCGCTGAGGGACTCGAGGTTTTAAGCCGAACAGTTGACCGAGAGAAAGACGAAGATGCAGCTGAAGCCAGGGATGAGAACGACATATCTCAAGTCGAACCAGAAGAGACCTCGCCACTGATTGATGAAAATCCGGATGAGGCGTCTCAAGAAAGAGATGTGGAAATGGCTGAGAGCCAGATGGTCGAAGACGATGGACTTTCAACACAAAACGATGATCAGAAGTCTCAACTCAGAGACATCGAAATGACCGAGCCCAAAGTCATTGGTCACGATGGGGGTTCGCCTACAGTACATGAAGATCTAGAGCCAGTTGATCTCATTAGGAGCAGTCCGGAAATGCCCTTAGAAGACCAGTCTATAGGAAAAAGCGAAGCCTTACAAGAACAGACGCTAGCTCCCTCATCACCCCCATTGACTCAGTCATTCTCGTCACATGCAATGGAAATCAAGGCTGAATTACCAACGAACGAGCCTACAACGTCCTCGGAGTCTCAGCCGCTGGTGGACCAAATGCCTACACCGCTGGACACCCAACTAACAGATACTAACAGGTCTCAAAAGACACCAATCGTTTCGTCGCCTGTTGATGTAGAAGAGGCACATGATACTACCCAGACAGCGGGAAACGAAGAGCCCCAAGTTAGTCAGGTGATGACAATTTCGGAGGAAATATTTGAGCAGAATGAAGTTGGGCAGGACAAAGTCCACACCATCGAGATCGTAACAACGCAAGTCGAAGAGCGCGACAGCGAACAGATCGAGACCCAACCCCAGAGTTTAGTATCGGAAGAGAACATCGAACAGCTGTCGCGGACTTCTCCATCTAAATCTATACCCAGCATAACCTTTCAGACACAAGTAGACGTCGATGATGTTATACAGACAAACCTCCGTGGTGAAGCTCCACAGGTCCTGATGGACCACGATATGACTATGAATACGCTCGATGCCGACTCTTCGGGTGTGAGCTCGTCTTTCAGATCTCAGATGGAAGGTGATGAAGAATTACAGGCTAGCATCTTGGAAGATAATTCTTATCTGTTCAGTGACGGACACCAAAGGGCTTTTGAAGCTGAAGCTGGTGTACCATCATCTCAAATTTCAGATAGTGGTTCTCAATATCTGGATGATGCCAAGATTGCTCCAGAAACCGGAACGCTTGACAATATCGGCGGGCCTCCTTCTCCAGTCCTTGGGTCTGACAACGCCACGAAGCCTGAGGAAATACAGTCAGGGTCTCCCAGTATCTCGCACACACAAAAAAACAAGCAACTCGGTATTGAGTCGGACGAAGAATCCTTGAATGAAGAGTCTCAACTAGACCCGAGCGTGCAGCTTGCTCGTGCTGCAAACGCCACTAGACGGAGGGGCAAGGGTGCTCTGACCACTTCAGAACTTGACCAGCCCCATGGAAAATCTGAAGACAGCCAGAGTATCCGGAGTTTGGAAGAGGACTCGAGCATCCAACTAGCCCGGGCATCTATGCATTCCTCTTTCAGATCGGAGGAAGAGAGCAATTCATTGGTCGAGGCGAAACTACAGCTAGCCCGACACTTACGAGACGAGCTTCCCGACTGCACGCAATTACAAGTCTTGCGGCACCATACCGGGCAGAGCCTTGATGTCATGGCCGTCGCCATGATGCAGCCGCCGGACCCGCAGCGGGCCAAGCGTGGGCCCCGCGAGTACATGATGTCGTTCACGATCGCGGACCAGTCGACGGCGCCCAACGCCGTCGTCGAGGTGCAGCTGTACCGACCTCACAAGGATGCCCTGCCGGTGGTCAAGCCTGGCGACGTTGTGCTCCTGCGCAAGTTCCGCGTCGTCTCGCTCCAGGGCAAAGGATTCGGCCTCCGCACCGAGGACGGCTCGAGCTGGGCTGTGTGGGAAACCGCTGCTGCCATTGCTGCCGCCAACAACCATAACAATAACGACGATGACGATGACGGCGACGGTGGCAACGAGAACGCCAGTAGTAGCCAGCAGCCGCAGGTTCGGGGCCCCCCGGTCGAGGCCGTCGAGAAGGAGGCCCGCCACGCGGCTTACCTGCGGGAGTGGTTCGCCCTCCTCGACGAGCAAGCTAGGGCCAAGCTCGAGAGGGCCAACCAGAAGATCATCAATGCGAAGAAGAGCTCGCGGAAGACGTAGAGAGAAAATGATTTGCTGTTTATGGTGGCGTTGGTCTAATTAGAGGCCCCGGCCGATGGATATTGTATTTACTTAAGAGAGAGCTGGTTACGTGTATTTAAGAGCATCGCTGGCGTATGATGGACAGGAAGGGACAGGCCTGGATAGGATGTGCAGTGTAAGATCATCAGGAGCTATGAAGGGGGCAAGGAGGCACTTGTCGGATATTCTGTCGGAAGGAAGCCTCTAGTAATACTAGCATATTGCAATATCAGTCACAGATATGGCATTTACTGTACTTGACTTTCATCATGCTGTCCGTGAACATGCCCCTAGTGGTGGTTGCTGCCCGTGATTGCGGAATTTCTGTGAGACCTAACTAGTCGAGGGGTTGACGCCGTACGCCCATTAAAAGGGGTCATAGATCCATTTAAAATCGATGTTGCTCAGTGGGTAGCTTCGACCATAATCACAGCCAAGAGAGCTATATAATAGGTCATTCCTTCCCTTATAGCTTATAGAGGTCAATATTTGACAGTGGTTTGCCTTTATCTGAGGTAAGTTCACCCTTCCCTTCACTTGAAAGCTCGACTGTTACTCTGGACCAATTATTCTTGTCCTTAGCAAGTTATCTTGATCATAGCGATGATCGATTGTATGCATGCATTATTTGGCATACTCAGCATAGGGGTACATGAATTTATACGACTCTCCAATAACGAGCCAACCAACCTTTTGCCGGCCTTATCGCTTGAAACGCTGTATACATACATCCATACTTCGTATATACATCCTGGTACACCTTGTCTTTCTCTCCATGGATACTTTTGCAGTTACCAGCAACTATGCCGTCCTCACCAGGCTCCTTGCTAGGGTGGACAGCCACCACGACTTCACGGCAAAACGCGTTATGTTACCTCTCTGGGCGCATCTCAAACCCCTGTCTGAATCTGACCGTACTAGAGAGATAGAGATAGGCATATGGTGGACCGTAGCGCACTGCCACGTCCTGGGGTCACCAACCGAAGTAGCGGAAGTGTTCATCGAAGCGAGAGATATCCAATTCCGCCCAGAGTATCACCAGCAGGTCCCCGAGGTACGGGAGCTCATACGCCGGGCCCTGGTAACCGGACTCAAGAAAGGCTATGGTGAGTTGATTTCGTTCAGGGCCTTTCAAGGGGAGGAGGAATCCATGCCCACTCGCTGTTGTTTCCCATCTTTGCGGGTCAGTCGGTCACTTACACATCGTTGCACATACTATCCATAGCCCGGATCGATCGCATGGCCTTCGAGTGCGCAGAGATCACCGCGGAAAATCCCGACGGTGCTGGCAAGAGACAGCTGTTGGACAATCTCAACCATTTCACGGATTATCTCGTGGAGAACAAGGCAATCCGGGATCCGCGACGCGACAACGGCTCCTGGGTTTAATCGCGTTCCTGGCTCAACTGATGATATTAAGGTCCTCGTTGTTACGAGTGAATTTGACGAGCACTGTGTGGTAGTGGCGTTCGTCGTTACCACTTTCTTCTTTTCCTTGTAGAGGTAGAGCAGAGCGCCAAAGGTCAAAGTCGCTTCTAGTCTGGCTTGTACATGATCAATATCCTTCATACCCTTGTACATAAGTACTGATAGGATAGGAGATGAGGTGACCTAGTGTTTATGCCAGGTCAGGGGGAAAGGGGGCTGGGGCGAAGCTTCGCTTCGAAGACAGGCAGTCAGTCAATGGCTGAACACATTCTTTCCCATGTCTCACAGATGGTGAGAATTCCAAGAATAAAGTTAAGCCAGATACCTCAGGTCTGATACAAGTACGTCCAGTATTAACTAGGTAACATGTGCTTATTAAGTAGGGTACAATCTTCTCCCAAATTCCGCGAACAAGCTTCATGGTCCCTCGCCGCCGTTCCAAAGGATGAATCAAAAGTAAGCCACCCGCACACAAGAATACATTAACATACTGCACTCCCTATTACTACGTGTGAGACCTTAAAACCCCGTCGGTGCCTGATTTTCCAAATCCTCAACATCACGCTCTCCATACCCCGAAGCATTCCCGGCGGAGCCGGCGTTGTCGTTGGGAATACAACCGTGCTTAGCAAGCCAGTCGGATGGCGACTCCGGTTCTTCCAAGGCGGCAGCGTCGTCCCAATGGAAGAACTCGTCACCCCCGTCTGCTATTCCGGCATTATACATATTGTTCATACTATTGTCATCGACATCGCCCAACGGGGCAGGTGAGTCGACGACAGTCGTCGGCGCGGCGGGCGGCGGACCGGCGCTTTCCGGCGCGGCGGTGGGCGGAGCAGCAGCGGGAGCAGCAGCAGCAGCTTCCGGGGAGGTATCAGGCTCCACAGCAGTACCTTTCGATAGAAGTGCTGGCCCAAGGTCCAAGTCGGTCGGGTCGAGTTTATCTGGATCGGGAACGTCAGAGGGCCTGCCCTCCGGCCCGTGACAGCCCGGCATCGGCGCCGAGTCCGGCACGAGATAACAGAGTGGACCGCTGCGATTGGGGATGGCAGGGAGGAAAGGAGACACGTGACAGCCCTCGAAGGGGTCTTCGTATGAAGAAGAACCGTTGGATGGGGTGGGATCGAAATTCTGCTGCTGCTGCTGCTGTTGCGGGGTGGCGTCGTTGTATATCTCAAAGCCTAGCGATGAACGGCCGCCCGTGTTGTTGTTTCTCTGCATCCCGGAAGACGGTGAGTACCATTGTAGCTGTTGTCGCTGGGCAGGCATGTAGTATGATGTCCCGTATACTCCCGCTGGCGGCGGCGCCCGCGGCTGCTGCTGCTGCGGCTGCCGTTGTAACTCTACTATACCCCAAAGAGGACCGTTCACCACCTGCCCGGAAGCCGGATCGATGACGGGCCGGGGCTCCGCCCTCCCCTCCAGAAGGCGCCGGTCGCGCCAATTCTCGACCATGCCTTCGCACTTGACCATCCACTCGGCGTACTGCCTATCCTTAGCCTCTTCCGACGGCTTCTCCGCAACGTCAGCTACCTGCCGTCCCCTCCTGCCGCGGGTATTCGCGCGACCTCCCCCCTTCCCCTTGCCCTTCCCGACAAAGCCGCTCTTGAACGCCCGCTCGCGGTCGAGCCCCCGCTGCTCCTGGCGCAGCGCGCGGTCCTCGGCGAGCTGCTCGGGCGTCAGGCTGACCCGCGCCGCGCGCCGCCGCTGCTCCGCGTCCAGCCGCAGCACCGTGTCCGTCGCGAAGCGGTCCCACGCCGCCTGGTCGTTCTGCGAGGCCGCCTGGTGGTCGCGCCACAGGAACGTCGTCTCGCCTACGCAGCGCTGGCAGGGGCCCGATGGCACGTAGGTGCGCGCGCGGACGTCGGGCAGGGATGGGGGGCTGGGCCGGCTGTTGTTGGTGTTGGCGAACCTGGTGTTGGGTGGGTGTGGGTGTGGTGGTAGGTCGGGTGGGGAGATCGTTTGGCACCGGAGACAGAAGAAGATGTCTACCATCGTCTGCCGGCTGGCCGGTTTCCCCTTTTGCGGAAGATTCTTGTGTATGTAAGTGTCAGGGGTGTGCTGTCGATGGAGTGGTCTTTTGGTACGAAATAGGTGTCGAAGCTGCTTGAGGGTGTATGGGTTCGTTGACGATATGGGGGGGGGGGCTAGGTAAGATAGAAGCTGTGAATCAGCACTGCTAAATCCACGGCCTCCTGTCTCTCACCTGGAGTAGATCCTGCTTTCTTTGGTCCAATCCAGCCAGTTCTATAGCAGAAATACAATGCCATTATATATCGCCCCCTGTGTCACTCGAGCCAACACAAAGAGGTTTGTTACTCATACCAGTGAATCACATGAAAGAGCTTCCCGCTACACCGATTCCTCCCGCATTCCAGTGTGCTGGATGAATCATACTCCAGTCACGCAAGGCGGAGCATCTCACCACCCCGTATGCATGGTAGCTGCCCAAGAATGAAGGCCGTTCGGCTCAGTACACGGATTTCTTTTTCAGAGGGCGTATCTCTGGAAACCAAGGGTGTCAGATAAATCTAAGTAACCTGCTCCTTGAAGCACTCTTCCGATGCGTGGGTGCGTACCCATCCACAACCATGACACGGCATCGGTGAGTAAAAGACAGTTCCCCTTAAGACTAGCTGATGGTCCCTAACGGAGCGTGTGGACATGGAATGAGCCATACAAGGGGCCATGGTTGCTGTCTCTTTGGGTGCTCAACTAGTCCTCTACCTGATTTTCACCTGCTTAAATAAAAGAAGAAGAAAAATACCCTAGAAGTACCCTAAAGTGTTGGGTTCCTTTCAGGGGACCCGTCACCCCCATGGGTAGTCAGGGGCTGTGGCGGTGCAGGCAAGCCACATGTTAGCGACAACACCTGTCCGCTCACTAATCCTTAACAGCGCACCGCCACATACACCACACGGCTTTCACTCCGGTAATCACGAACCACTCTTCGTAGAGTGCCAGCCTGCCGAGGATGATATGACAATCTCAGATTCTCATAAGGCAAACTCATATTCTACCTTATTAAGAATATATAAGGAGGTAAGTGAGCAGTGTCTAGGATAAAGGTTTCTTCTTCACTGCTATCTCTTGAGTAGATGAAAATGTACATTGCTAAGAGGAAGTCCATATCCATTGCCATTAGTCAAAGCATTAACCAACGAGTCTACAGTCAATATATATTCCCACCACCTCCCTAATGGGAATATTCGACATGTTCTTACAAAGTCTTCACGGCATCAATCTACTCTACAGTGCCCTCGAGTGTCCGCGAAGCCGTGTCCATGAACCATTGCCATCCATCCACGGACCATTGGAATTGATGTCCACGATCGTCCACATCCATTAACGAAAATCGGTACGATTGTGGATTCCCTCTCTTTCTTTTAATGGAGGTATCACGGAGGTGGTTGGAAACCCTGAACGTCTCGAAGCTGCTACTCCACAACTGATAGTGTAGCGGCATATAACTACTTAGCAGTTCCATCAACAACACCCCCCTGAACCTGAAGCTTCGCCTTGACAAATACCTACCTACCTACTCAAGTTTGCCTATCAGAAATCTATACCACATTGTAGTATAAGCTGACCAATGTTTAATGGTGTCAGTCGCTATAACAATACGATGGAAGATCACCATCGTTGGCAAGGAAGATAGTCTGTTGTAAGTGGATAATCAATCTTATAAGGATGTTAAAGGGGTTGGCTGGATAAATGAAACCCCTATTAGTACATGATTTCATATATATCCTTCAATCGCATGACACCAGGTAGTAGGTGGTAGACCAAGATACCTAGGTTGGCTTCTTGGCTACCTGTCCCCATTACGGTCCGCTCCGAGGGCTAGCTTACCTAGCTGGTCAGCTTGTATCTATTTCATCTACGTATATATCCGATCTATGTGTACCCAGGTATACAGGAGCAACAATACTCCATGTTGTTGATGTATCGGTAGATACCTATATATGAGCGCTTGCACATTCTCGGGCATACTCTGAAGCGAGACACAGTCCCGTGTGTAGCCTCGATGAAACCTCTCTAGGAACATCGCTGACTCTGCCACGTGTACGGAGATATAAGTAGACAGATGTATGTTACAATAGCCCTAGCTTGGCAGTTTGAGTAGCCCAGCTGCATCTGTCTTCAGAGCCTTGGACCCTCGATATCCTCTTTCACCATGTCATACAAAGGCACGTTGCCCAGAAGACACATATACTGGATGATCGGTGAAAGGGAGCGAGTGAACACTGTGGCTAGATATTGTTACACCCAGTGGTTTGGGTCAGGCCAGTACATAGATGTATCCTGACCATCCCAACTAGGTATAAGGGAACGACGTTTTCACGGGCGGCAGTTCCTCGTGCTCAACGTTGCCTTATCATTCATGTCGTTCTCGTCCTACACAGCAACCTCGGCACCAGCCTTATCAGGCTACCTGCCGAGCTCTCCGCATCTTGGTGTATCGAGAGCATTGAACCTCTCGTAGACCGAGCCCTTACTGACCAGTGATGACGTCATGACTAACGTGACTATAGGACAGAGAAGCAAAGGCACCAATCGCACAGGCGATCGGTGACGATAGAGTCACAGAGTGAGCGAAAGTGGAAGCAGCGACGGTGTGTGGGTGTACGAGAACATTGAAGGACAAACAGGTCTAGCGGTACAAAGTACATTGCAACTATTTTTGACGTATCACGGCAAGGGACAACAAGATGTTGCGAGGAAGGCCCGGACGATGCAAGAGATCGATGATGAACTGCATTGGCCGGACGATTCACTCCGGTGGGTCTGTCGGATCCAACTGCTCCCGTGAGGTGTACGTAAGGTCCAGTGAGGTCGGGCTGACGGGGAGGGGACTGACGTAGGCATACGGTATGGCTGTGGTGGCGGCGGTGGCTTTAATCACCGCAGACAGGGGGGGTTAGATTATGCAGCAAAGCCGTTCGGAGGCTATTACGTAGTCCTCTAAACTCTATGATGAAAATTGAACACATTGGATATGCCAAGTTGGAATCTGCTATGAGCCAGGTAGAAATCCCCCGGCACGCTTGACCTGTCAACACCGAGATCTCGCATCCTTTGACTTTGTGAACATTGGGCTCTAGATCTTCATCCCCGGAAAGTCATGCTGTCATTGCGGGGACATCGTCGCAGCTTCTGACCAATCAGGCTCGTCATTCAGCTAGTTCGGTGCAACTTCCCCTGCATGAGCTTAATTCGAAGTGGGGGACTTGGACCGCAGGCAAGCGGGTCTGACAGGGCTATGAACGGGCGGTTGAAGATCATAACTGCTTCTCAACAGCGGAATGCAATTTTGCCATGTCTATGAATCTATTTTATGTATTGTCGATGTCATGCATCAACGCTGCAGCAATCGAAATCTTGACAATCACTGGGACAATTGGGATAGTCTGGGACCCTGAAACCCCACTAGATCATGGGAAAGTTTGGCTGAGATGGGAGAACCATCCATTGGACCATTGGCCAATGGCCATAGGCCCATAGCAGACAGGGAACTGTGAGAGGGTTCTGAAGACCTGACGCAATATCTTTGTTACCAGACCCTATGTATGTAGCTTTACCTAGGTACCTAGTACTCTGCAGTAAGGCAGTGTGGCAGTAGGTACGCATCCGGCAAAGTCAATGCAAGTGCTGCTAAGCAAGTAGAGGGCTATCTAAATTGCTACTGACAATTCACATCTCGCCGTCATCACTAAGAGCAATGGCCATTCCCGAGGCTCCTCCTCAACAGCTCTAGCTTTCTTAGGAACAACTGCTGCAGGCGAGCTCTCATTAGCTTGGTGGGGGTGGGTAGGTATAGGTGAGCAGGTAGGGAACAAAGTGCTGGAGTAAACCCATGACGTAACTGCTTCATTCACATGATCGTTTCAACTACATACTGTACCTACCAAACAACAGTCATTCGCTGGCCTGCTGGTCAAGCTGCATGTACCTTCCTACCTACCTGCCTACACCTGCCTACCTGCCTGCCCACCTGCCTGCCTGACTGCCTGCCTGCCTGCGGAACAGGTGACGTGACGCAAGGGAAGGAAGGAACAAAGTGAATTGGACTCCACCTTACCTGAAGCAAACCCAACAAAGCTGCCCATCCATCTTCTATTTAAACCATTCTTCCTACCCTTCAACTTCTACCCTTTCTCATCATCCACAACTCAAGCACCTCAATCACAGTTACCTATCAATCCAACTTGATCATCACTACTACTACTACTACCAAACAAACCCAAGTCAACAACCACAAACACCTTCATCATGGACAAGATCAACAACGCCGCTAACTACGTCGCCGACTCGGTCAAGAGCGCGACCAACGCTGGCTCCAAGGAGGCCAACAAGGAGGTTGCCAAGGACAACAACGCCAGCCTCGGCACTCGGTGAGTAACCTACCACTGCTACCACTGCGGGCACATCCTCCCTTGATGATCAGCTGCTAACAAGTCCATCAGTGCCTCCGCCGCCAAGGATGCCGTTGGTGACAAGGTCGACGAGAAGAAGTACGACACTTCTGCCAACGTCAACAAGGAGGCTGCCAAGCACTAAACTGCCCTCTTCACGACGAACAACTGTACAACAGTACGCATGATGGGATGGGACCATGACAGTGGACGGCGTTCGGAAGAATGAGCTTTTTGTTTTGGTGGACAACATCGTCACGATGGAATGATTTCTCTACGACGAGAGAATTCTAGGCATGCCTACACATACCCCTTAAGATAGCCTAAGAATTAAGCATCTTTGCCAAACACACAACTACTGTCTACTGCCTTTCGATTCGTGATACTTGAAATTGTGACACTGAGCTCAAATGCGGGAATTCAATTGCTGCTTCGTTGGGTTAACCAACCGAATGTCTGGTACAACGCGCGGATTGCTTCCAGCCGCCAGTCTACAGCAAGCAATCTTAAGCCTTTACTTGCGTTGGTATTGATAAGAATTCAGGTATGTACATCGTGGAATGTATACAGGGTGGTTTACATATACGACCACTAGAAACCGTCGTGGGGTAGAGTAGTCATCCCTGATCTGGAACTTGGGATGATGGCCTAGGTATTATCATTGCGCTTCATTGCATCTACTTGTCAATCCAATGGGATGATCAAGAAATGAGGTTCAATGACGAGTTATCACCGATTTAGTACCTACTAATCCTGGAGCCAATCTCCTCTACGTGAAGCATGTTCCTCGTACCAAGCCGACTGCAACCAGGCGAATGCCATTGGGACTTCGGCGATCATTGAGTACGCAATATCTGCATATGTAGGCCCTCGGGGCATTGCTACCCTAGTCCCAGCCCAGGTTTTGTTTCGACTCAATGTTACCATTGACGATAATACCTCCTCCGTGAACATGGATTACGGAAAACAAATCGACTACGTCATTCTGTCTCGACTACATCCATCTCACTGACGCTGCGTGCTGCTAGCATCTCGCCTATGGAATAGAAACTATTCCTTATCAACTATATACCGACAACTGGTAACACCAATGGATTGAAAAGCAGAGGTGCATGGATTTATACTCCGATACGGCCTAGGAGGTATATAGGGAGACATATCCGCGCGTCAGGCCATTTAAGACCTCCCCATCGCAACACCCCACATCCGACCCCGACAGTGAACTTACTTTTCGCAGACACGTAACGATGATTAAGCTCTTGATTGTTTGCAGCGATCAAGCATTACGATATGCCGCGCAGAATCGGATTGTTAACTCTATGTCACATAACAACGCTAACCCCTACCCCGAGGGAGTTAATACTCCAGGGTCTAGCAGGCCTCCTTGGCGGAATTAGACTGCTAAAGTTAGGAAGAATCTTGGAAGCTAGGAGCGGACTGGAATAGATAGCCTCCCACTTGCAGGGAATTAAATATATTCCAGAGTATTCAGTCGATTGCAGGTTCTCCTTGATATCAAGTGATGCGACGGCAGACTACGCGATAGTTCCTTAGTACGAAGGTACTTATCTTATCAAACGAATCGATGGAAACTTCCTTTTCGGGAAATATCATCCTGAGACAGTAGCCGCCCATCCGGTCCGGGGTCCGGGCGCACGGGCCTTGTTTCGGGCGGTGATGCTTCTCCACCCAGCTGCCACCTTCGTAATTTCGCGGAGAGCCTCGCATCAACGCGCACCAAAAAGTTTTCTCTTATTTACCTTTCAAATACTGAACAACCTGTACAAGGCCATCACCAACATCTAAACGAACTGTCTACTTGTAACTACGTGTTCATTATCTGAGATTTGCACCGTTTTCGGAAATTCTACTCGATCAACCGGGACACCGAAAATAACAACCAGCGGAAAACGCACCGAATTTGGCCTCCACAAGCAACAACAAAAGATAACAAATAAATAAACAAACAAAAAATGGCCTCACCACCAGCACCGGGCGACGCGTCCTCCTTCCTCGACAGCCTCCCCGCGGACCTGCTCGACAAGACGACGCTGGTCTCCCTCGCGTCGACAGTAGCGATCCTCGCGACGGCGTACGGGCTGTCGCTCGTGGCGCTCGGCCCCGCGTCGTCCTCGAAATCCTCCGCACAGGTCTCCTGCAGCCAGCGCTTCCTGTTCGTGTGGCACGCCTTCGACGCGCTCATCCACTTCTGCCTCGAGGGCAGCTTCCTGTACCACTGCTTCTACTCGTGGCTGCCGCTGGCCGCCGTCTCCAACCCGCTCGCCCTCGCCCCCACCGCCCACAACTACCTCGGCCAGCCCGGCCGCGCCTACGGGCCCCAGGCCGGCGGCGACGACTTCTTCGCCCGCCTCTGGATGGTCTATGCCAAGGCAGACCGGCGCTGGGCTGGCGCGGACTTGGTATGTTCTCTTCCTGTCCTCCATTCCCCTTAATTTTTTTCAAATTCCTAGAGGGCTCTACCTTCTACCCTTGTGAAAAGTGGAACTCGCGGCTGACCTTCGTGTGTTCCTTTCCTGTAGTCCGTCATTAGCCTCGAGCTCCTGACCGTGTTCGTGGCCGGGCCCCTCGCGTGCCTGATCTGCTACGGGATCGCCAAGAAGGACCCCCGCACCAACATCCTGATGATCGTCGTCGCGACCATGGAGCTGTACGGCGGGTTCATCACCTTCTGCCCCGAGTGGCTGACGGCCAACCACAACCTCGACACCAGCAACTTCATGTACCTCTGGGTCTACCTCGTCTTCTTCAACATGCTCTGGGTCTTCATCCCCCTCTACGCCATCGGCGCCGCCGTCAAGGACATCAACGACGCCTTCGCTGTCAGGGCCAAGGCTTCCGTGTCGAAGAAGTCGAAATGAATCAAAAGCAAACCAAGCGAAGTAGAGAAAAGCAAGGCAAGGCGGTCTTGCTATCGGCGATGAGTGATTTTGGGGGGTATCTTCAAAACGTCTTCTGGTTCCGCATGTTTCGCTGTTCATATATGTGTTGAGAGGCACGATCTTGCTTTCCCCCTCCTGCTTTTACAGCTTCAAGTACCTTATATACCCCTGTTGTCCTTTCTCACGATATGCTTCCCAGCAGCAGGCCTAAGTTCGGAGTCGTGTCGTTTTTAGCATTTGTACATAGCGCTGGTACTATGGCTTTCTGGTTTCTATTGCCAAATGCTGCATCATGATAGCCACGAATCAATGTTAACTTTTAACTTCAAGCTGCTTCAACAGTGATACTCTGTTTACTTGTACCGCTCACGCCGAAGCCATTTGAAACTATTGTGTAATGTGACGAGTGCTATTTTGCTCCATTCCTTTAAACTTAATGTTTAGCCATCTACTTATCCGTGTAACAGTCACAGCAAACTCCCAATCTCCATGTACTTCCCTCCCTTCCTGATGTATGTGCGAAATAGCGAGGTTCTTCAACAGGACGACGGCAGGATTGGCAAGTTGTCGGGAATAATGTTGGTGGTTTCAGTCCAGAGCCACTATCGTTCATCTCTTTTGCCAGTGTTACGAGAATATCCTTGGCAAAAACAGGTTGGTCTTCTAGTCGTGCCGTAAAGTCCTTGTTTAGGGCCAGATATCGTGAACGCCGAACGAATTCAACAAACCCTTTACGAAGAGGACCGAGTGGCGCATCGTCGTTTGCATAGGCCCTAGCTACGCCCCTGAAGAAATCATCGAGAAAATCGGAAGGCAGTTCGGAAGGCAGTTCTCCGGCGAACAGTGATTTTTGGAAATTACAGATAGTACTAGAGAATTTCTCCATCAAGTGGGATACGACCTCGGTCGCAAGGAACGGCATTTGAAAGTAATCAGCAACCTCGTAGGCTTCACACATCGCAACAAATTCCGAGGAATCGAATGCCGTTCCTCGAGTGGGTTCATCACCTGTCGTTGTATTAATAAAATTCAAATGGGGTCATTAAGTCAATGAACCCACATCCGCCATAGATGCACTTCAGAAGCCACTCAACTTTCCCGGCCGAGGTCTCTTCGATGGTCACGGTGCTTGTCGCCGCTTCCTAGGTCTCCGGTTAGACTTTAGTTCTCGTTCTTTTAGAGCTGGTAGAGTCCATGCCTTGAAATGGCCGTTCAGAGCCTTGGCGAACCACTCCGAACGGCTGCAAAGGATCGCTTTGTGTACAGCCCATGTCTTGCCTTCACATCTAACCGTCGCATCTGAGAATTCACCACTCTTCAGAAGCCTGCCTACGAATTAGCACTATCAAGGCTGAGTGGGTGTTTTGTTGAGATACTGACTTAAGATCGGCCATGGAGTATATGTGTGTCGGATTGATCTGCCCCATCCTTTGAACTCTGAAAGCTCGCGCGAAGCTCAAAGCTTGGATGATTTGTCGAGTGTGAGATTTGCATCCAAGGTTGCTGGGTTGCCCCAATCAGTTCAGGTAGGGAGTGGGATAAGTGAGGGGAGAGGCGGGGGTTTGAAGTTGGTGTTCGGCCTCCTGCATGGTCAACCTGGAGGTATGCATGCATGCAATGATTACTTACCTATGCAAGCGATATTAGGTAGGGACCAGATATCATTGGGCACCTTTCAATAGGCAAGAAGTTATACAAGAAAATCGGTCTAAAAGTATACTTTACATGTCATGTTACTAAGGCTTCGGGCACTGGACAAAACACTTGCAGTTCCGTACCAGATATCTACTGGGGAAAGAGAAGATACCTAATAAACCAAATGACTGGATAGCCCTCCCGAAATGCCGTCCTACCAACTGTCAGTGTCCCGCGTGAGCAAGAAGAAGATCTAGGTTGTCAAGACTGATGCTAGCTACCCTTGCCAAAGACATGATATGGAGGACAAGATGCGAAGATGTTACTTCTGATCAGGACCAGGTTTCTTAGACGCCGAGCCCAAACCCCATCTATATAATCTGATACATAGCCCTACATAGCCTCCAGCGGCCATTTCCCCAACCCATCCCGAGCCCCTTGATCCCAAACCCTCGAAATGGGCAGCAGCAAGATCCTTCCCAGCCAAACCACCCCCAAACTCCCAGCGCGATTATCATGTAGGTAGTCGGATAGCCATATGGTTGGCCGGGCCATTCAGCAGGGCAGGTGGCACTAGCTACATACCTAGGCACTGGTCTCCCGCTCGTGCGTGGCGTAGCCGATGCTGATATGATCAACGTACCCCCTAGCGCGGACGAGGTCGAGCTGCCACTCCGCCACGGGCAGCGGCACGTCGAGCAGCTCTATCGCCCCAGCACCCGCGTCCTTCCAGACGACGTGGGCCTGTCGGACCTCGACTCGGTGCCCCAGCAGCGCCTTGTTCGAGTGGTACTCCCGGAAGTGCCACTCCGCCGCGCTTTGCAGGAGCGGTTCTAGGGTTGGGGGGGATAGCGACGGCTGCTGCGGTTGGTGATCTTGCTTCGTGCTGTTTTCGTGTATGGTGGTCATCTTGCTGCTGCTGCTCCCACCGCCGCTGTGGCCGGGAATGTGCTGGCAGAGATGATGGTGGTGGTCGTGGTGGGGGTGGGGGTGGGGATGCTTGTTTGCCTCGTCGTCACTGGCGCTGGCACCCTTGATCTTACGGCTATCATTTTTGCTGTCGTAGAAGTCGACTGCGTCGAAACCCCGGCACGACTCCAGGCTGCCCGTCCGGTGGTTGTAGCGAAAGCAGTTGAAGTGCGAGAACTCAAATAGGAAAATGCCGTTCTTCGAGGGAGGGGTCGAGCTCCCGTGGTTGATGGCTGGGGACATCTTAGTCATCTGGATTGGCGGGTGATTATAGTAAATTAAGATAATGACAGTTCCTTGGAATCAATGGGTAGTAGTTCTGCAGGCTTAGGAAAGACTACGGGTTGCGAGACTTGCTTAAGTGCAATAGCAATTGCAGTAGCAGTAGCAGTAGTAATGACGAGGAGTGATTTGGATGCTGTCAAGCTACCGTACATGATACATGATACATTGCAAACATTCAATACATTCAATACACTGACACTAAGCGACTCCGTAACCATAACTCCTCTACTTGGTGCCTTAGAGGCCATATACAGTTGCTAGGCAACAATACCACACTCCTGGGTATGAATCCACTGGTGTCCCTGTCCCTTCCTTCATTCACCCTTGTTCCCAGATCTACCTCGAGGTTCCATCTGCTTCAAAGACTTCGTACATCCTGTTCTTTGCTTTATTATCGCAATTCCGAAGAAAAATCTGAGTCAAGAAGCCTTGTTATATCGAGGTTCGTCCAGTTTACTCTGGACCACCTCTGTAGTTGGCAGGAATGTCATCATCATCAAAAAGGGGCCAGATAGGAAAGCCATCGACGTCGTAAAGAGTGTTGTCATTGTATAGACCGGTGTCGACAGGGTGGTTATCGCCGTTATCAGGGGCGACATCGTTAACTGCCATGGCTGCCTGCGGGCTCCCAACTTGCAAAGGGGCCATAACTTCGTTGCGAGCTGCAATAGGCACATCGGGATGTTGCGCAGCTTGATTATCGCCAGGAGGGACATCCGATAGAGCATCCCGGAAATCTCGAAAGAGCAAGGATTCTCTAAAGGTGTTGGCCTGGGCCCTGCTTGCTGTACGGTTGGCATCCAGCATTTCTTCGAATAGAGATCGTTCAGAACCAGGGCGCTGGTTGGTCATGAGGTCGTTCCTGATTTCCAGGAGGACTCCTGGATAGACTTGATCGAGATAGCCTAGGATACGTTCGGCGATATTGGTCGCAAACCCACGTTTATGCGTCGTTCTGTTATTCGTGCATTCCCATCCATTGCGAGCACATCTTGGGCACGGTCTCGCCGTGCTACACGGGTGATGGTGTTTGTGACATTTGTCACAGGCCTAGTCCCTTTGGTGAGCTTCTCTTGTTCCATAGGTCGTTGTTGAAGCTGTGAGAACCGCTGAATACTTACTCGAGGTACTCGGGTATGCTCGCGAGGATCTCGCTTCTTCTTGTTGGGATCAGGTGGATCCTTGCGTGTCTCAAGCGGCTCTGCCGACGAGCCTAGAGATGCGACCGTGTAATCCATGGCTTATGTGCAGCATGCCCAGTTTCGTAGGTATTGTTCTGAGAGGGGACAGAAATCTAAGGACTGTCTCTGATGGTGATTGTCTTGAGCAGGTAACCAAGTCACCAGGGTGTGATACTTGGAATAGGTAGACAATTACAATGTATCGGGAGCTAGATTGGATCCTTTGAATGTGTCGTAACCTGGCTTTGACAGTTGTATGTTTATCGCTGCTGAAGGGTACAGTCGTGTTATGCTTGCAAGAGCGTCGTTGCCCAGCAGCAGATGTACTCTCCCGAGGAAAGGACGTTATCTAGCGTCGATACAATACCGACACTACCTATCAACCATGATACCTCAGGCAAAAATTATGGTAATTGTTATTAGTATATAGACGCGCCCCATGCTTTGGTATGGATCAAGTGCATTTGGCTGAAAGGACAACCATGCCAGCTAGCCAGCTTTCTCCCCTAGCCGTTCAACCCATGCATATGTAGCAGAGCTGTCTTATCAGTAAGTAGTTATGGTCACCAGGGGTTGTCAAATTCATTGTTGTGAAGTATTCATTATTTTGACCTATGTACGATAAATAGCAAATACTTAATTGTGTCGCATTTGCGAACGAGTCTGCTTTCAGACTATAAGCTCTGACAGATCGCTGTACTTCAGTCTCTCCCCTTCAAACCAAGCCCACCTATACTTCATTCATTAAACCTCGTAGAGATTGCTCCAGTAGCAATACTTTATGGACATACTCTGGTATTTCAAACATTATCCGTGGTCAACCATCACTTGCCACTTCTCTTCTCAACTGATCCTGCACCCTCTGCTTCTAGCGTCTGCTGAATCCTCTGGCTTGGGAGCCACCGTTCTGCTGGGAAGAACCACCATGACAAAAGCGCAAATACAGTGACAATGGCCATGATGACAGGCGCATAGTTGAGCGTCTGGCCGTCAACAGGAAATATGTATGGGGAGTATAACACTGCCACGACCCAGCCATTCCACAACACAGCGATGGCCTGGAACGGCTTGCTCAAGCGCCCAAGACTCCATGCTGGCTTGGGGAATGTCTTAGGGGTCAAAAACAGACGACCGAGACAGATCAGCCCGTAGGCAGCCGCAGATGGCACGCCGGCCGCCGACACGAGCGATGTGAACGCTACGGATGATGGCAGGATGGTGCATGTGATGATGGATGCTACCACCCAAACCACAATAATCGCGTTCCGTGGTTGTCCGTCCACCACGCGCGATGTCCAAGAGGAGAAGGGCAGTACGCCGTCTCGGGCTACTGCAAACACGAGACGCGAGGCCGCAAGGACTGCAATTGCCGTGTTCTAGTCAAGTCAGAATACGTCAGTTCTCCATTCAGGCCAGGTGTAAACGGATCAAGGGATAAATACGTACAAACCATAAGGCCACAACACAGACGATATTCATGAATATGTGGCCGCCTTCGCCGAGAATAACGGCGTAGAGCGGGACAAATGGCTGCGGCCCGCCAAACTCGAAGAATTTATCTGCATCGGGCTTTGATATCTTGTTAGTGACAGTATTAAGGGGGCGGGGGGTGAAGAGGGGGGTAATAAGGAGCTTGCAAACTTACGACGCAGAATAAAAATAGAACAACAACTATGAATCCGCCAATGCCGCTCACGACTGTACTCCAGAATATGCCTCTAGCCGCCGTAACAGCAGCATTCTTGGTCTCTTCCGCAACGTGCCCCGAAGCATCGAAGCCAATCAGGATCCCAGCAGTTGCGAGGTATGATAAGCACCAGTTCCAGCTATCTGGTGCACCAGTCCCGTTATACGTTGTCATGAACGCATCGTGCGCGGAACGGAAGCCGATAGTTCTGCTCGTAGCAACTGGAAGCCAGATTATGTTCAAAAGGAAGTCTAACATGACGAAACCGCTGGACAAGTAGAAGATCCACCTGAAGTAGCGGGCTGTAAGGACAGTTCAGCGCACTGTCCACCAATGAAGCTTCAGGGGTAGAATTCAGGGGTAACCTACGAGGAAGCAAATTCCAAAGGACTGCTAGAGCCAGCATGACCTCGGTGCAGATCCATTGCACAGCTCTGAACTTGACATCGGTAGTATCAGAAGGGAATCCCAAGTCGAATACAACGATTTCCTAATCGCTAGTTAGTCCTGGTTGAGTCATAAATACAGACAATGTGATGTCTTACGGAAAGCATGTAATTGACAGCCCCTTGTGTATTGCCTGCATGATGTTTCAGCGTTTGCACAATCACCGTTCAAAGGGCCATAGATCTTACTAGCACAGAATGTCGTCCACGCGGTCGTACTCCACCACGCAACTATGAAGCCAAACAGTCTTCCGAATCGTGGCCCTCCTGCTTCGGCTGCCCAGAGATATATCGATCCAGCAAGGGGTAGCGAGGAGCAAACTTCGGCTATGACGGCAGCCGTGATGAATGTAAAGACGCAGGTCACCAAGAAACTCGTCCTTTTGCTAGAGTCAGCACTTTTCCATGAAACAAAGGTGACAGGAACTTACCAGTATGCTAGGTTGCCTCCGGCGGCTATACCAGTCGAGAACGTGACCCGGACACCACCGATGAAATAAAGCGCGGCTGTTTGGAGGTTAGATACCAAGTTTGAGCGGTTCTTACCATGGCTAGGTACTTACCGAATGTCGTGGAGAAGTTGTGAAAGAGATTGAAACTCCGGTGCAGCACCTATCGATAGGTACTGATCATTAGAACAAGTCATACAAACATGGTGTCTAGAGACTAGAGCCACAAGTAGGATATGCGTACCGGCTTATAGCCCAGGTTTCTCTGAGATGAAAGTGGTATTAGCGTTCGAGTTATAATGAGAGTATTCGTAAATCAATGAAGGAAGTACTTACTAAGACCAGGACATCAGCTGCATTCTCTTCAGACTCCCCACTGACACTACCAGTATCGCCAGGGCCCTTTTCAGGTACGAAGATCTCACGTTGCTGTTCCGCCATGATGGAATGAGTACCCGGCTTGCAACAATCTAGTTCCAATTCAACGCTCACCCGCAGTGCAGTACTTGTTCTGAAATAGGTGCTGCCAACGAACCAGATGATTCAGAAAACGCGCAGATTCCCATAAATTTTTAATAGGAGTCCAAGTCTCACGTATCGCGACCGGTCAGTGGCCAATGAAATCTCACGCTCATCTACCAACTATGACATATGGATATCCTAGAACAGATGCGCTAAATATAGAGCTAAAACCTTGGAAGGCCCGCGAGCTGTAAAGACGTGATCGGAAGAACGAAGGTCCGAATTCATAGGTACTACCTACTTAGGTATGTACCTACAGACACAAGACTGTATAGGGGTTAAAATAACAATCGGCAGCAACATTATAATGAAACATGGAACATCGTGATGGTGACGATAACGAGTTAATCTAGTTTGAGCAGTGCACTTCCCCCACCAGTAAGACGTCGCATCCCGTAAAATTATGTAGAAATTATGTAGATAGTACCTGTGTTGCCAAGCCTCAGACCCAGTATGAGGCCTCAATCGATTATTTATGCGCCTGCAATATGACCACCGCCGAAGAACAATCAGCCAAAGCTCGGAGTCGAGACAACGAGCTATACCGCAAAGGGTCTCTTCGATCAAGCAACGAAGGCTTATTCTTAATTCCAAGCACTCGAACTCGCCCCTAATGATTCTACTCCTCGGGCAAATCTTACCCAGCTGGGGGAAGAAAGACCTGCAGCTGGGCGACTACACTTGGTGGACGGCATCGCCGGAGGGATCCCTTCCCCGTCTCCCAGCGGCCGTCCCGACCCGCGGTGCACCGGTTCCTCCACGCGCACCTCACCAAGATCTGCCTCCCGGTGCCACAGGAGTCGGAGCTCGTGCACGCGCCGTTTAACGTGACCGCGCTGTTCCGCCTCGTGGTGTGCTTGCACGCCGTAGGGCTATCCCGCGCACTGGCTCTCCGAGGCCCACGCGGAGATCCGCTAGAGAACGCTCGCGAATGCCGCGGCCCGGGCCCCGCGGCAGAAGACGATAGACGCCCAGGCACTGAACCAGGTGCATACCGCGCTCAGCACCAGCGTGCGCCCGTGGCCGGCCAAGCTCATGGCCCTCGGGGCCGTGTGGAGAGGGCTGCTCCCCAGGAGCTCGCCCCTGCCGGTCCAGGTAGCGTTCGGAATTACCGGCTCATGTTCCCGGCCTACGAGGATGGGTCCCTGAGCCGGCTGCACTTCCCGCTCGCCTTCTGGAACGCCGAGATCGGTGGAGGCGAGGATCCGCCGACGGTGATCCGGCGGGCGCTGCTGGATGACGAGCACGGAGACTGGACCGGTCCGAGAAGGCGAGGCAGACCCGCGAGGCAGGACTGCACGTCCTCACTACCTTCAGGTGGGTCACCGTGACGCGGACGGCGTCCTTCCAGCTGCGAGCGACGTCGTGGAGACGGTTATGCGGCACGGACGATGGGAGGCGTACATTTGATAGTCGTATATGTATCAAAAGGTCATGAAGGGGGGTCCTGGTGCGCGATGCTGTTGGACAGGTTGCGGAATGGACTACTCATAGATAACTGAAGGGACCGAAGCACAGAGGTAGGTTATGGTTACGTTATTACCCCCGGCTTCTAGCAAAGGAGGATCAAGGGCAGTGTAGAGAGTCAGATCGACCCTTCTATATAACATATGCCTTGATTGCACCCTCTGGCGTATCCCTGTAGATAGCTACTAGGTATTGAGCAATCATAATCTTGGTGTCATGAGATAATGTAATAGGGGGGCTATATAAGGACCCACATAGATCCCATATATGTGTGGGGCGTATTACCCCTATTCAACACTCTTCTCCTCTTACCTAGCAGATACACATTGGGTAGAAAGAAACTTCCTCGAGTAAGTTACCTTTCGTCACGGACATTGATACCAAACATATTATTTATTCCGCATTTTTTTTCTCTTCAGTTTCGCTAGGTATAGGAGCCCTCGGCAACCCCAGGTATGCAGGAACGAACAACATCACCGCAAGTGTCACTCTTCAGGTTTATTATTACATGGGTCATATTAGCATGAGCTTGATCTGTATTCTTATTTGTATTTGCGACTTACCGAAGCTTTTCAGATATCCAAAGATTCAAATTTCTACTCCCCGATAATTATCTACAATTTTACGCTTCTGCGTTTCCAAAATTTAGCTTCTCGGGGGTTGGATGGGTGTAACATACTGATATGTAGGTAGATTGTGCAGCAAGGCGCGGATATTACCTGCCCTATCTGTCACAACTTAACCTGCCTACATTCGCCGCACGATCGCAGCAAGAGGCGACCATCATCCTCCAAGCGTCCAATGACGGCCACGATAAGGCGCGGATATTACCTGCCCTATCTGTTACAACTTGAACCCACCTACATTTGCCGCACGATCGCGGCAAGGGGCGACCATCATCCTCGAAGTGTCCAATGACGGCCACAATAAGGCGCGGATATTACCTGCCCAATGACGGCCACGACAAGGCGCGGATATTACCTGCCCTATCTGTCACAACTTAAACCTACTTACATTTGGCGCACGATCGCAGCAAGGGGTGAATCGCCCCTGGCTTCGACGAACTGCTGCAGATAGGTGTTGATGTGGCCCTGGCTCTCCTTGTCGAGGACTTGGAGGAAGAACTTGATGTCATCCTTCAGAGCCGCGTGCTCCTGCTCGAGTCTGGCGCGCTTCGTCGATGGCGCCGCGACATTTTCGGCGTCGAACATGTCGACGTCGTTCGAGAAGTCCCCCTGCGACATAGTCGGGGCGTATCTCCCTGGGCCTAGGTTGCTTGGCGTATAGGTTCCCTGGTTGCCGTTAGGGGGAAAGGGGCGCAGATGGTTCTTCTGGGCATGGTGGTTCTGGCCATGATGGTTCTTGACTGGGAAGTTCTGACCACTCTGACCCTGGTGGTTTTTGCCCGGGTGCTTTTGGGCTGGGAAGCTCTGCTGGGCCGGGAAACCCTGTTGGGCCGGGAAGCCTTGCTGGGCCGGGAAGCCTTGCTGGGTCGGGAAGCCTTGATTTTGATAATGGTTCGGGTCATACCTTTTTCCCTTGTACCGGGGATTTGGGTTCTCATGAGCAGCAGGGCCAGAAGGGGCAAAAACAGGTATGGCGTTTCCCTTATTATCTTGGTTGCCATTCCAATGACCAGGGTTTGGATGGCTCCCGCCCTGCTGGGGTCCTTGGCTGTTATACCCGCCGTTCCTGCCTCGCTTGTTTTGACCCCGTGGTTGTCCATTGTTGAAAGGGTTGTTGTGTCCATCTCGGGGCATACCCTGAAAGGACTGGTTCTGGTCCTGGTTTGAGCTGAAGGGATTCATGATGGTAGGTCTCTCGGTGAAGAGTGTTTCCGTAGTCCAATTCAAGATTTGGGGTTTGACGGTTGCTGATGTGCGGTGATGAAACTGGGTAGGTTCCGTGCAATGCAACCTCTATTTATGTTCACAGAGGTGGGCTTTGTGTCATATATCAACGCCAATGTTAGCTAACAATGATATTGTGTAGGTGGAAAGGTTAGTCATAACTCATATAAAGAGCCCCTTGTTAAGTAACGTGTCCATACAGCCGTGTTGTTATGACAAAGAACTTCAAGATTGATTCACTTTAATATGCGTAGAAAGTAGGCTACTTCTCTTCAATCCGCAGCGCGTGAGGGATCAAGTAGGTTTTGAGGCTTTATAGCTTCCCAGCTACTTGTCAGGGGCCACAGGGGGTAGGCTTCCACTTATATAGGTAGCCCTACAATCGAGAGACTTTCACGCCGAACATATGATGATGTGTCATGGAGAATGGCTGCTATCACTTCCCACCATGGCCAAATGATAGAATTGGAGATCGCACTACTGAGGACATTTGACTTACGGCTGTTGCGATGATAGGATTAAGACTTTTGGTATAGATAATACCTAACCGTGTGGTATGGTAACATCTATTCGTTCACATCAACGTCATGGTATAATTGCTCTGACATGCCGGGCGTTAGAGGGCTGCTTTTATGAGCCTGGCTAGCCTTCTACAGTCCTAGGTTCCGTCTTATCTGCCGACCACCACAGACAGCGATGCCCACGCCTTCGCCGTTGCCAACTATAACGTTCCTTACAAGGCAGCTAGGCAATTTCCAGACCAATATATTCTTATTCGGGCTAGCCACATGCAGGACCGGTACGATAGCGAAGCGCTTAGGGATGGTGTTACAAGTTGATATTCGGTAGACTTTCTTGAGTTGGAAATGATTCGTCGTTACCAACATGGCATGTAGTGACTAGGTGTGAAAAGGCTTTATAACAACGACTTTGTTACTCAGTTCCGGCATCGATCGACAATCGAATTCGGTAACATATCTACTCAAATCAATAGTGTCTAACCGCCTGTTTGTTAGGAGGCGTGGGCGGTAGTAGGTTTTATTGGTGGCCCAGCAATATAATTTTCATTATATCACGTTTTCAAGGCAGTATGGTCGTTGATGGTGACGGCAGATCGTCCCGACCTTGAGCGAGAATTCATCCTTAGACCGAACTATCAACACCGAGTATCAAAAAGTTACATGTGTCTGAATAGAATCCCCTCCAACTATTCGCGCAAAAATCGATGTAACCAATGGTGACATTGGGATAGTGGCTTCGATTGATTGGTCTAGTAGTTGGGTTGCATATGCAATCCGATCTTGGGTTACGGAACTCCGCCCGTGCTGCTATGTACGTCAAGCCTAAGGCTGCCGATCATATGTAAGCCTGGTAAATTCCTGGGGTCATCTTGGGGTCACATGTGCACTCTTGATATAACATCAATCAGCCAGCATTTTCCGAACGATGTATCTATAACCCAATTGTCGCCCCATGGAAAATGATTTTTTCAGTCTATTGTCCATAAAATCGATTCAGGCTCGCCCTGGAAATGTAGGTATGCTAGGATGATGACTTTAGATGACTTGATCTCACTTGGAGAAAGGGGCAAAGGGCCGCGAACCTTCGTCCTCCCTCCTGGAACCTGTCTGACACACCATAATGCTGATTAATGCGAGTATAGCTCGAAAATGTCTCCCTACGCGAGGTGCTTTGCCTTACTTTGGACCAATCATGATGTGGTGTTCCTCTCTAGTCGCTTGACATCCATACACATTTGTCGGTCTTTTAGCAATGTAGGACTGCCATCGAGGATCATTGCCTAATGAGGCTTCCAAGTAGCTGCATGTAAGCAGAAGTAGGCTGCAGCCTGCAGAAGATAAGCAGAAGTAACCAACGAACCATAGTCATAGGTAGTATACGATGTAACGATGTTGGCAAGCTCTTGGGTGAGCATAGTCCCTACCATACGATTCACCCATAGCATAGCATGCCCTAAACATCAGCTCACTCGCGTCTTTACTCACCGTTTTCTCCATCATCCTCTCCTTTCTACTTTCAATGTCCAAATCCCAGCTATTGAGCACGTTCTTATCGTAATTCTCTAGGTGACATCCCGTGTAAGCACCGAAGCGTAGTACCCTCATCATGAGCGACGCAGACCTCTATATCTCGAATGGGGATTGCTATTACGGAGAGGGTCAAATCTCAGATCGGCAGTTCATTCCCTGTGGAAATGCTGAAGTTGCGGGGACGCAGGCCTGCTGCTTCCAGGGCGATTTCTGCTTGTCCACCAATGTGTGCTATGACAATGACAGTAAGCTCCCCTTTGCCTAGTGACTCAATATAATTATCAGCGTTGAGGCTGATAGGGAATAGCATCCGTCACGTACATCACTGGCTGTACGGATCCGACTTATACAGCGTCCAAATGTCCACACAAGGCAGGGTATCCCGACCAACAGTGGGTTGCGCTGGCAAGATGTGACGGGGACGACATAGATCTATTCTCAGGGTGCGCCAAGCACAAAGATGAAATTGAGATCAAACACGAAGACTGCACATGCGACGCAGCATCGGCGCTGATTTCGAACCCGGCCAGTGGACAGCCTACTCTGAACCAGATCGCACTGCTACCTACTACGGTTGGAGGAACAATCTCCTTCAACCCAACGGCGCTACCAACCGCCACATCGTCGACGTCTGATTCAGGCTCCGGCGGTGGTCTTTCTAACGGCTCTAAGATAGGCATTGGTGTTGGTGTTGGTCTCGGCGTGCCAATCATAGCTGCGATCATCTTCTCAATCTGGTTCATTCGCCGTAAGAAGACCAAGCAGCAACGCGAACTTCAGTCGGAGGTATCTCCCCAAGTTGCGCAGCGAGAGGTACTACCGACACAGCAGTCGCCGCCGCCTATGTATAGCCCCGACTTTCCAAACACACAGTCCGGGTGGCAGGGGTTCAAACCTGAGCTGCACAGCGACTCGGCTCACAAGTATGAGCTTCCGTCTGATACGCAGGGTCGGGACAATAATATGAACTCGATTCAAAATACCCCTCATGATATTTACCCACCTTCGGAGCTGGCCAGTGACCGTACTGAAAGTCTTCATTCAGTGCCTTTCATCTCACCCCAGAGCACGGGGAGCACAGACAGACCTCAACCTCAACATGGGGGCGGCGGGCACACGAGAACTGGGTCGAACATGGACCCAATCTCTGAGTACCATATCGACCACTAACACGATTATTTGATACCAGCCCAGGCTCATATTGGTCGGGATGAGAGGGTGGGGGAAGGGTTTCTTTCAAAAGCACACCTTCGATCTCAATGCAAGCACACAGTGACACACTCGCTACTCGCGTTATTAGCTGGATAGTTTCATATATCTTGTCGGCAGGGAGGGTGGTTGACGCACCTGATCGCATATTATATCAATCTGGAGTGTTGCCAGGTCCAGTTTCAGCTTACATGGCATTCTCCATCTGATCTAACATGATAAATGATTGTTCATGTTTTGATGCTCGTGATTTATAATGGGCTCTTTATAATATGGGGGTGCTTTGTGCCTAAACAAAGCTACTGGCAGACAAGGCGCATAGGATTCCAATAAAACCGCCCGCTGATCTGCAGATCCACAACCGACGACGCCTCATAATTGGGTGGATTTCTTGACCGCCCCCTCAACCGAACGCCTCTCTCGGAGTCCCCTTAAAACAAAGACGGTATGCCAACCGAAACCCTGACCTGAACTATGCTGTAGAAAGTTCTTGTCCTATGCCTTCCCGTCCCTGCAATCGAGGGGGATAGAAGAAGAAGACGAAAAAAGAGAAAGGGGGAAAAGAAGAAAAGAGCCCCCCCCAAGAGCAAAGGACCCACGCACTTAATCTTCACGACCCACTCAACTTTCAACTGCCAGCAAGCTACTTAGCCCACCATGATGCCCCGAAGCCCGCCGCCGCAGGAGGAGGAAGAGGAAGCGTGGCCGACGTTCACGCCGGCAGATGACGACGAGGCCGGGGCCGGGATCGACGTGAGCAACTACGACGAGACGCTGGGGTTCCTGCGCTGCTTCGACACCATGTTCATCGTCGACGATTCGGCGCACATGGCGCCGTACTGGAACGACGTGGGGCAGCTCCTCGGGACGCTCAGCGCGGTCTGCGCCAAGCACGACCCGGACGGCATCGACATCTACTTCCTGAACCACCGGCCCAAGAGCCTGATCCCGCACCTGTCGGTGCGCCGGTCGGGGTACCGCGGCATCGGCGGGCCCGAGGCCAAGAAGGACCGCAAGACGGCCGAGGCCATCTTCGGCAAGGTGAAGCCGGGCGGCCGGTGCCTGCTGGGCGCGCGCCTGGCCAAGATCCTCAACTGGTACTGCGACAAGCTCAAGGCGGACGACGAGAACGCGGCGCTCAACCTGATCGTCATCACGGCGGGCGTGTTCGAGGACGACGTCCGCGCCCCGCTCATCAACGTCGCCCGCATGCTCGACGACCTCAAGATGCCCGAGCACCAGGTCGGCATCCAGCTGTTCAACATCCGCCCCGACGCCGCCGTCCAGCAGCAGTTCGACTACCTGGACGACGAGCTGCACAAGGAGAACCGCACGCGCGACATCGTCGACACCACGACGTGGAGCGGCAAGCCCGGGTCGCTCTCCTCGGACGACTTGCTGAAGGTGATCCTCGGCGCCGTGGTCAAGAAGCTAGACCAGCGCAAGTCCGCGCTGTCGCTGGACAGGTTCAAGTCGGTTCGCGTGAAGCGCTCGGATGATTAGTTAACTTAGGGGGCATGCAATTTTCTAGTGGGCAGTGAGGATAACAAACCACTCTCATCTATAAACTCTTTAACTTAGGTAGAATAGTAAGGCGAAAGCCAGCTTTGGTCCACTTGCACTTCACATTCACATTCTCGTCCATGTTGGAGTCCCCCAGAATCTTGCAATCAAGGCCATAAGGGCTGAGGAAGGCCTACCAAGTATCTCACCCCCAGTCTCGAGAACCACCGGATTGTATTGATTAGGGGTCATCTGCACTAATCCTTGTTCTGAACATGTACGAGACTTGAAGACATTGGCACATCATAGTTCTACCCCAGCTTGCAAATCGGCGTTAAACCCTCCATACTATACTTTACGATAGTCGAAGTAACATTCGACCTAGCTAGATCACTCGCGTTTCCCACCACCGATATTGAGCAATACCCAATTCCGTGATAAGATGACGGCTCGGCCCGTCCAACTGTGGATATCCTGTATATGCAGCTTTAAGCAAAAGTTTCTTCCGCGAGCTCCACCACAGACGCAAATGGCTCAAGAGCTAAACACGAAGCCCGCTGGGCCAGACGGTACGGCGTCGCACTAGTATAGTTACCGGCTATCTGGGTATGCGGAAATAACTGGTTCGACTCCAGTAGTGGGCATTACACGCGTCAAGTTTTTTTTTTTTTTTTGTTTTCTTTGTTAATGTCTATGTCTTGCTTCCGTGGTTTTCGGGCGTAGCTACCTATGGTTCCCGTCCCAAGGAATCCTTCGTTAATAAGCAGGGTGGTTATTTATAGTTCCATTGAGTATTACCATCTGAAGCCGAGACTGGCTAGTTACTTCCAGTTTGAACTTTGGCTGTGTAGAATAGATGGGCGAATCTGGTTTTGAGGTGAGTGGGCAGTCCAATATATCTCACCAAGGAACACTTCCGGCATCAACAGTTCCAAATCGTACTATCGCTAGAAGGTCAACAACATGACCTTCCGGGACTAGGGTATATATAACAAATAATTCCTTGGTCAATTGATGGCTGGAGGCAATGCTTGCCGCTGTAACATCTCTCGAAAGTGCCTTGAGTAACTCCCATGATACATCGCCCATACCATATCTAACGCCATCCCAAAAATCCAAGGCTGTACAGCATGCCGTCCAACGACATAGTCACATACAAAACATCAAGCTCTCCCGCCATTTATCTTCGAGGCAGCTCCCAAACAGGCGGCACTACATCCAAGCACTTGCGACAGCGTTTCCAGCAAACAAATAACCCTTTTCTTTTCTTTTCTTTTCTTAGAAACGCACGGCTGGGATGGCGGCTTCGTAGTGTTCCGCCCACCGATTAAGCAACTTCACGACCTTGCGCCCGCAGGCCTTGAGACGAGGGACGTCACGCGGGGGCTTCTTGTCGGGCAGGCCCAGACAGCGGCAGCGATAGCGCCACAGCCAGGGCAGGTAGGTCGCGGTGTGCGAGTTGACGTCGATCGTCGAGTACAGCCTCTTGCCGGCATCGAGCACCTCCTCCAGGGTCAGGAAGTACTCGAGGTGGCGCTGGGCCTTGTCGAAGGCCTTCTTCCAGGCCAGCCGCGCCGCCCACATCCGCGTCGTGGACGGGCAGGGGGCGTAGTAGGATGTGGCGCGGTGCTCGTTCTCACTGTCGCCGTCTTCGTCGTCGCCATCCTCATCCTCATCCTCGTTATCCTCGCCCTCGCAGCGCTGCATGGCGCCGAGCGCGTCGGCGAGGGCCTGGAACGACGCCCAAAACGCCTCGAGCTTGCGCTCCGCCAGACGCGAGCCGGCCAGCCGGCGCAGGTAGCCCAGCATCAGCGACAGGTGCTCGCCCCAGTGCGCGCTGCTGATCATGGCGGACGGGCAGCGGCCCTCCGTCGGGATGCCGGCCGGCGACGGCATCTCGAGGCCGTCGAGGGCCCACGCGATGATCCAGCCGAGCGGGCGCTCGCCCATCATGTGCGCGGCCCGGATGCTGTGGCCCGCCTTCCTCGGTGCTCTCCGCTCCTCGGCGGGGCGGGGAGGAGGAGGCGATACCGCGCGCCTGTGCCGCTTCGGCGAAACGAGGCAGTTGTACCGCAGCTCGTCCGGGTGCCAGAGCTCGTCGGACCGGATCGCGTCGATGTCGACGGGGTGGCCGCACTTGTAGAGCACTATATGTTCCACGTCTGAAGTTAGCTACACAACTACTGAGATACCATGACGAATCACCCTTCTCGAGACCTGTTGTAGGAGTGAGGGCGCTTCGTCAAAAAGGGAAAACAAAGGAAATGAAAGGAAATGAAATCACAAAAAGGCACGCGCAAAACATTCTAGACCACGAAATAAGGTAACGCGGGAAAAGTCTCAACTCACTAGATCGGCGGCACGTGGGGCAGGAGGGCGAACGTCTGGGCGGCTTCGCCTGGGCCTTGAACCACTTCTGGATGCAGTCGCGGTGGAAGCGGTGGCCGCAGGGCAGAGGCGTCATACGGCAGAGTTCACCATCGATCAAACAGATGGGGCAGGAGACGGGGTCCTTGCCGTTGGGGTGGATGGAGTGGTACTGCTGCGCGAGGATGGCCTGAGGCGCGAGCATTCGCGCGAACGCCATCGAGTACTTGAAGGTCCGGGGCTCGCTGAACTGCAGCAGCGGGACGACGACGGTCTTGCCCTCGACCGGCACCGTTATCTCTTCGTAGGGTGGATTGACAAACATGGCCATATCGGAGTATGGAATGAAAGATTACGGTGGTAAATCCGCCTAGGTCTAGATTGGTGCACCTGCGATGATATATGGCTGCGCATAGTAAGTATCCTTTAGATGGAGAAAGTGAGTTTGGAGGATAAGGTAGTGAAATCCGGGGAAGATGGAGGGAGGGGTGGACTGGGGTGGGTGAATTGCTTGAGTATTTATAGGCAATAGGTTTCAGAGAGACTATTCCAAGGATCGACCCGAAGAGCCCGAAAGCGAATTTGAGTTAAGCTTCATCAACTCATTAAATTCGCTCCGTGGTTTTACCAAGGCGTAAGATATATACGAAAGTTTAAACCTGGATCAGGTGTCACTGGTAAGTGTAGAACTTAATACTAAATAACGCTCGGGCTGGCGGCCAAGTTAACCAGTCGACTTCCTAAAATTTACAGTAGTGAAACTAGAAGCCTATATAGAGCTACAGACTAAGGGTGCTGGGCTGTGAAAGAAATAGAAATGAGTCCAGTCAAGATAGTGCTTAGGGGCACGCCTTACAGATAGGGGAAGTAAAGCCTTAGATGATTTCCTGCTGAGGGTGTTGGGCAACAAGCACCACCTTGAGCTATGACATGAGAAATGTGTTTCATAAAGAAAGCATGATTCGAGATTCCTCTAGTATATGAATTATGACATTATTCATTCAGTCGATCCAGATGAATGTCGATTCTAGAGAGTTCCATCCTTCGTGGTCAGGCATCAGATCAGACCTTGGCACATAGCCGCCTTCAACACCAACCAGCCGATATAAGTCACAACAACGGCAAAGTCTAACACATACGACCATAGGATCTGGAGAACTCGGGATCCCGTCCGCTCTCCCCTAGATAAACCAGATACCGCCAGATCAGTAGTTGGGTCGGTGACGACCAGCGAATCCCTGGTGTTGTATGTTTTTCTTTTTGCCTTTCTTGCCCCTATTTACCGTTTTAAATGGTTCTCGCAAAGGGTCCCAGAGTCGTAAACCACGTAAACAAGAAGCTATACCGACAGCTCCTTGGTGATACTCGACTTGGATAAAAGAACCAGAGATTATAACAGCTCCGTGTGATTTACTCATATTTACAAGGGACATATACTTAGTTACCATGAGCAAGCTGTATTACATCTTCTCCTATTAGATTTTGCTACACAGTAAGTAAAGCACATGGTTCGACTAGATGCTTTCATGTAGAGCCACAGTGAATGAAACGTAGAGTCTAATAGATGGATCTGCGTACATCATGCTGTTACGTATCCACTACCCATAGTTCGTTTCCTAACACATAGTTGTAACAACCATTCCATGCACTAGCTTCCCAGAAGCTGACTACAGTTCAGATCGAGCAAACGTTGCCAGGGGTTTATCACATCCGAGTGATAGGAAGCTGCTAGGTAGGAGGCAATACGGAACTAGAATAACTCTCGGGCCATTTGGAAGCTATGGGGGGAGGAACGGCTCTTTATAGATGTAAAACTACCCACTAGTGCATATGAGATCCTATGGATCCACATATCCCCTTAACTTTGTACCCTAACAAATGCAAAGAATCCCGACTCGGAATGAGCTCCTCGGAATCTAGAATAGGATTCCCCTGACTTACGCCGAAAGCAACACAGCAGCCCAACTAGATAAGCAGCCATTCATCCACCCAGCCACCCATTCATCTAGACACCAACTCACAAACAAAAAACCACGCCTTGATTTCCCCCACCCCCTCCCCCTCCCCTCCTCCTCTTCCTCCCCCTTTTCTTCCTCCCACCCCCACCCCCAGTAACCTTCCGCAACAGCACGGTCAGAAACCCGCCCTCGATACGCTTCGCCTCCTCGCGGTCCATGCACCGGCTCCCGTCGCCGCCGAGCGTGTAGTTGCAGAAGGCGTCGAAGTCGTCCCAGACGTGCACGTGGGGGCGCCCCGCCCGCGCCGCGTCGATGTAGTCCACGATATTGACCAGCACGCCCCGCAGCGCCGCCTCGCACTCGCCCAGGGTGTCGTAGGTCGGCAGGCGCGCCGCGCGGCACAGGTTTTGGTAGAGCTGTAGCCGGTGGGCCTTTTCTTTCGCCTCTTTGTCTTCCTCCGTTTCTTCCTCCTCCTCCTCCTTCTTGACGGCGTCTGGCTCGGCTGCTGCTGCTGCTGCTGCTCCGAAAGCAAATAGGGATACGACGGGTGGCGGCGAGGGATCATCGTTGCTGTCGTTATCTTGCTGCTGCTGATGGTGGCTGCCATCACCAGCTTGAGGTTGGGCCTGGGGTTGTGGTTGCGATTGAGATGGTGGGGGTTGGGATTGCGAGTAGTGGAACTTGATCTCGTGCGCGATCGCCCGCGTCCGCTGCCGCCGGTACTCGGCCGTGCGCGGCGCCACGCCCTGCGACGACATGCACCGGGCGAACTCGTCGTCGAAGGGCGCCGAGACGTCGGGCTTGAAGTCTCGGAACTGGTCGAAGTAGGAGGAAGGTGGCGGTGTTGGTTCTGGTTGTGCTGCTGATAATGACCGAGGTGGTGGTGGTGGTGGTGGTGGTGGTGCTAATGATAGTGGTTGCGCGGAGGACGGAGGTTGGTCTTGTTGCTGTTGTGCCGATGGCGCTAATGGTGATGATGATGATGACGGTGGTGGCAGATGAGTGTGGTTATCGCCATCATCTATACGCTGCTGCTGCGTCGATTCCTGGTAGACGCTGAGCATGAAGGGTCGCGGCGTGGCATCATGCCTCTCGACCTTGATAGCTACATCGTCATCACTCCAGTCGTGTGCCGAATCGTCACTGTCTTCACCCTCATCTCCATCTTCCTCGTGATCCTCTCGCTTTCGCTTCTTTGAGCCAGTCACTCCATCCTCACCCTCGCCATCAATCCCGAGAGACGAGGCACCCCCATTATCGCGGCTGCCACTGCCACTGCCGCCGCCACCGATGCCGGTGCTGATGCCGGTGCTGGTGCTAGTTCTGGCGCCGCCGCCAGCGGCAATCCAATCCGCGGCGGCTTGGGGCGTGGGGAACGATTTGAACACGGCCCCCGGGTACCTGGAGGTCTGCGCTTCGCAGTCGGCCCACGTGAGGTACACGCCGGGGGTCCGGCCGACGCGGACGGCGTAGTATTTCGGGGCGCCGCTCCTCTTAGTCATTTCCCACCGCCCTTTCTTCCTTTCCCGGATCTAACCTTTTGTAGCTAGGGAGTGCGAGCGGGCAGGTAGGTACCGGTAGTCTATATATGCAAGTGCATGCTGAGTTGATTTATTAATAGTAGACCCTTGTGAAATCAAGACCGTGGATCTCGTTACAGAGTTCTGCTGTGCGTTTCGGGAGTTAAATTGAAAAGGAGGGCGACCGCGGTGGACGCGTCGTTCTCGCGTTTTGATCCACCCACCGGGGTCAGCTGAATATAAGTAGCATCATCGTCTAATAAACGGCCCTTGCAGTGTCATGCCATGGGTTCATGGCAGCTTATCGAATAAGCTTCCATATAAGCAACATTATTTGTATATAATAATTTAGTAATTATATACGTAATATAAGACAAGTTAAGTAAATCTTATATTTAAGTATTAACGTAAATTATAAGCTTGCTTATACCGTAATAAAACAAAGGATTATTATGTCGCTTTTTTTTTTATAAAAATTAAATGAAATCGGCTATTCCAAATAAGAAAGTAACTTAATATGCGCATAACGGCCCGTATACGTTTAAAGCGGTTAGTATTAATGCATGCTAAATTTCGTTAAGCTAGCTTAGCGTTTGCTTTAAGTTATAAATGGCCTGCGTTAAATTCGATACGGCTAGCTTATGGCTTAATTTAAACCGTAAATGGCTAATTTTTAATGTAATGCCACTTAATTAAAGCTGGTTTTGCTATTATTTATTTACTTATTATAATTTTAATTTATTAATTAAGTATACCTTTAATTTATATAAATTATCGACTTATAATTGCTATTACTTATTTACTTATTATTATTTATTTATTTATTATTACTTATTTATTTGTTATAATTTCGACTTATTAATTAAATACATCTTTAATTTATATAAGTCGTCGATTTATAATTATTATTACTTATAATTGCACTTATTATTGCACCTAGTTATTACAAGCCATTTAGCTTACGTAAGCGGCCGAATTGCTGCTGCCACCTATTTATTTATTGCTACCTATTTACCTATTGCCACTTACTTACCTACTGCTACCTACCTACCTATTGCCACCTATCTACCTGCTGCTACTTACCTACCTGCTGCCACCTATTTACCTGCTGCTACCTACCTACCTATTGTAATACTGGCCCGCTAATTAGGTGCATCCTTAATTTATGTGGGTCGCCGACCTGTAATTGCTGCCACTTACCTACCTGCTGCTACCTACCTACCTATTGCTACCTACCTACCTGCTGCTACCTACCTACTTATTGCAATACTGGCCCGTTAATTGGGTGCATTCTTAATTTATATGGGTCGCCGACCTGTAATTGCTGCCACTTAGAATTGCACCTATTATTGCACCTACTATTACAAGCCACTTAGCGAATAATAGCCACCTAGCGAATTACGTAAGCTAAATGGCTGCTATTAACTAGGGGCTTATAATAACTAAAGGGCTTATAATAATTAAATGGCTTATAATAATAGGTATAATTATAAATGCCAGCAGCTATTAATATTAATATAAGTAAGTAACTTATATATATAAAGAATGTATCCAATTAAAGGGCTAAAACTTATAATTAAATATAATAAATAAATAAATAATAATAAATAAATAAGTAATAATAAGTAAATAAGTAATAATAACAATTCGACCGCTTACGTAAATTAAGTGGCTTATAATAGCTAGGTATAATAATAAGTATAATTATAAATAATAATAATTATAAGTCGGCGATTTATATAAATTAAGAATGTATTTAATTAACGGGCTAATATTATAATAAGTAAATAAGTAATAATAAATAAGTAAGTAATAATAAATAAGTAAATAATAATAAATAAATAAGTGGCAATAAGTAAATAAGTAATAACAAATAAGTAATATAAGGCACCTAGCTTACGTAAGCCACCTAGGCTATAAGGGCCATGATTGGATATATTATACGGAATTACGGGTCCAAATACGTAAGCTATGAGCTGCAATTGGGTGCATCGTACGGAATTACGGGTTTGCTAGAATAAAAAAGCCCCTTCTTTCCCCTTTAAAGAAAAAAGAAAAGGGGGGTTAAAAGGAAAAGAAGGGCCGTTAGCAATTGGCACTGGAAATTTTTAAGTACCTAGCACCTAGCGTTACAAGTAAATAAGTAGCAACAGCAACTAGGCTGCTTACGTAAACTAAAGGGCTTATAATAACTAAAGGGCTTATAATAATTAAGTAATTTAAAATAATTAAATATAATTATAGCTAAATGTAATTATAAATACCAGCAGCTATTAATATTAATATAAATAAATAACCCATATAATTAAAAAATGCATTTAATCGAAAAGTTCGAATTATAATAATAAATAAGTAACCCATATAATTAAAGAATGCATTTAATCGAAAGGCTCGAATTATAATAACAAATAAGTAATAACAAATAAATAAATAATAATAAGTAAATAAGTAATAATAAATAAATAAGTAGTAATAAATAAGTAATAATAAGTAAATAAGTAATAATAAATAAATAAGTAATAATAAGTAAATAAGTAATAATAAATAAATAGCAATAAATAAATAAATAGCAATAAATAAATAAATAACAGCAAATAAATAAATAATAATAAGTAAATAAGTAATAATAAGTAAATAAATAACAGCAAATAAGTAAATAATAATAAATAAGTAATAATAAATAAGTAATAATAAATAAGTAATATAAGGCATTTAATTTACGTAAGCCACTTAAGTTATAAGGGCCGTAATTGGGTATATTATACGGAATTACGGGTCTGCCGGAATAAAAAAGCCCCCTTTTCCCCCCCCGAAGGAAGGGAGGAAAGGGGATTGGGAAGGAAGGGGGGGCCGTTAGCAACCGGCACTGGAAGCTTTTGGGCACCTAGCATCTGGCGATGCGAAGCTTTTACGCACCTGGCACCTGCCACTGGAAGGTTTTCCGCATGTAGCTAGCTAATACTAAAAGCTATACGCATTAACTACCTAAAGCTGGCATTTAATACTTGGGCTTTTATGCTCCTCCGGATCGGGGGGGCCTCACGTACACAAACTCCCACACAATCCTTATGTATATTAAAGTATGCTGTCAATCAGCAGATATATCTAAATGTTCAATCGTATATTCGAAACGCTCGCTCTCTTGGCCCTCGAGGACAATACACTCTGATTAACTAGTTCATCGCAAAGATGGCTCTCTTTGTGGCATCTTCCTGGACCCAACCCACAATCACATCTACCACGTCGCCAACTAGGCAGTCGTAGTGCTCGCCAGGGAAGAACAGCCCCGTATGGGCGCCGACCTCGTCCATGTCTTTCATGAATATCTTGACCCATTTCGGGTCCAATTGGCCGTTGACCTTATGCGTCTTCGGCAGGCTGCAAAACATGCGCTCTTTCCTCTTCTTTCCATTTGGTCCCTGGAACTCCTCCACAGACTCATTTGACATTGTCCGGATGGGTCCAGGTCTTGGTTCTGTGGCTGGAGGGTTAGCACTGTCAGCTCCTGATGCCTGGGTCCCTGAGGAACTTGGGGTCGCAGATATAGAAGCAGCATCTTCTTTCTTCTTGAGCTTCAGCTCTTCCTTCCTCTTCTTCTCCGCCTCCTGTAGCCTTTTCTTCTCCCTTTTGTCAATCAACTTCTGCCGTTCTCGAACTGCCTTTTCGCGGCTTTTAACGGCTTGCTCGTAAATCTTCTGTTGTCGCTTTGCCTCTTTTTCAGCTTGCTTTCTCTCATCCTTGTCTGTGATTCCATTAAGGTCCGGTTCCCCCGGTTTCGACGGTAAGTCTGGAATAACGGGCAGATCAAGATGTAAAGACGATACAGCATCGGCAAGCTCTGCAGCTGTATTTACACCAACCGAGGACCTGTGGGGTGGACAGGCAGAGTCTATTGAGCTAGACACATCTCGATTTATCTCAGTCGGTGAACTCAAACTAGCTGTGGTTGTATGGCTGCTTTGTGCTTCTTCATATGTTGGTGGCGGTTCGCTTTCTCCTTCCTGACTGAATCTTTCGCTAGATTGTCCCAGCTCAGACTTTGAAAGATCTTCTGTTGAAACACCTGATGAAGTCGCCTCATTAGCGCTCGGATGTAAGAGAAGAGTTTTAACATCGTTCCTGGTATGATCTTGGACGGATATCCTCGGAGTTGAACCCGGTGACAATGTGGGACTCAAAACCCCTGAGTCTCTGTTTTCAACAGTTTTCGCCTTGGGCTTCTTGGGAACTCCATAACACATGGTGTAATACTGAATAAAGCGGACCTGCCGCGGACCGTATGGAAACCCTTGTTGTGTCAAGTCATCAACATCTTCCAGCTTGCGAAGGCCCTCATATCGCGATTTGAGACAGTTGTAATCTAATAATGTACTGCCGTACTCAAGATGTGACATGAAATGTTGAGTGGCAGCATCGATTATCCCCTCTGAGTGGTGCTTTCTTACGAAATGGGCAATATTCTGCACCCATCCCCTATCCTGCAGCCGAACATCGTTAGAAAAAGCTGGATTGAAGTTCGGGTCAAATGTCGTAGCAGGGAAAGGAAAACCCGGTACCCCGGGCCGTGGTTCAGTCGAAGGTGTCGATACCGTAGGCGTAGGCGATACCATGGAGAGTTCCGAGTAGCTCGACGAATTTGGCGAGGCCATGTTTGGTGTTCCTGAATTAGGATCGAGCTCAGTAGTCGATTCCCTTCCAGGCTTTTGCTTCGGGCGAAACAGGCTGGATATACCAGACACGATAATGCCGGGGTGCAGACCAAGAAATGGAGCATCCAGGTTGACTGTCCCCAGGATCCTATGACGGAAGTAACCGGTGGTGTACGGCGTCCGTGATGGCTGGATCACGGTCAGAGAAGACCACGACTTTTAGCTAGATGATGAGCTTACCGATAGTACCACCTCTGCGTTCAGAAGTCCGCCCATAGAATGCCCGACAAGGATCACGTCAGTGGTGGGCGATTCGTGGGGCTCTAGCCACGCACTGAAGTTGTCGCGGGCCATGTCCAGTGCCTTGTACGTCTTATATCTTGGGTATATCTTGGAGTGGACTACATGACTTTCGGCCAACGCTTGCTTGAGATAGTGATGCACATGAGCCGGAAATGACTGGAAAGAGGTATCAGTCCCCTGATATCCGTGGATATAGACAAGCAGAAGTCTGCGTCTCCCATTGTTGTTCCGGCAATCAGACTGAGAAGGCACTAGGGATTGCGTGGAGGAGGACCGAGGATCCTTGGGGAAGACGCCGTGATACCCCCGACTCCCGCCATCGAAGTTCGGGACATCTAAGCTCGGTGTACCCCGAGTTTCCATTGCCATAGTATTGGGCATTGGGGATGGTTAATAAGCTTGATTATAAGGCTCCCACAGTTGAATGCCCGACGAGAGTCGTGGGATCAACTATAGTGGGTGACGTCAGTCACAACAGCGGTAGGGATAGCATTCCATAGGGGCCTCCTTCGAGAAGCAAGAGAATCGGATATGAATGTAATGCAGGTCAATCGATAGTGGAAAGAACCAAACAGGGCGAGTTGAATCTAGTCTTGGTCTCTGAGAGGGAAGGGAGACTCCGGGGTAGGTTACCTAACTCTAATTACCTAGAGTTAGGCCGGACGCTTAGGTAAGTCACGCAGACTATATCTAACCACTAGTTAAGTATCTGGGCAGGTGGGCAGGTAGGCAGGTAGGGTATGTAGATACTACTACTACCTACATGGGCAATTAGCCGCCCTCAAAGGCAGTACTAGACATACCATACATACATACACCCTAGATATTGCGCCTTCCAATTACAGTTTACCGTAATCCATCCTCCGCAGAGTGCTTCTTGCCCGTTTCTCGCCCGTTTCTCCGCCCCCGACCTTCTCCGGAGGCACGCGCTAGGTAAATACCTAGGTAGGTATATAGCCACGAACTTCAACAAATCCCTAGCATCTAACCGAACCATCTACTCTCGACTGCGTACTTGTGTAGGTACCTAGTAGACAATTCCAGGGCTGTAACTAGCTGTAACGAAGCAATTCTCTATTATGAACTACCTATGTTGACCTGACACCACTCATCTAGCGGAGTACAAGACACATGCAAGTATGAGCGAACAATACCCCATAGCGACAGCCAGGGCTGTATCGTGACTTTGTCATCAAACGCATTTGGTATTTGCTCAGTAGATACCTGGGTATACCTGATTGTAATGTCGACAGACAAATTTACTCTTTAAACGTGCTTCCGTAGAATCACACAAAATCCATGATGTAAAGCCAATCTCCCACAGAGTAAAACGATGATGCTGTCATGTTTAAAGACATTATCGTGAAAATCTTTTTTTCTTTCTTTCTTTCATATACCTTGATACGAGGCAGACGCACCTGTACCAAACCAAAGGGGCACCTGCGTCCTCGTCCAATCGTGACCGTGGAAGAGGTATCAAATCCTAATTTTTCGCGCTTTCTCCTGACGTCTTAAAAATCAAATGTCCCCCGTAACGCCTCGCTAAACCATCAAAATGCAATTAGTCCGATGGCGATATCGATGCTCTATTAAGGCCCAGCCAGACCTTAACTTTCCATCAAAACGCGTTGTGCTCATTACTGCGGGCTACACAGAAGAGGATAGGCATGAAAAAGTTCTATGCCATGCTTTGTCGGGCCGGATATCAATCACGTGCCTTTCCTAGCCCCAGAGTTCAACAGCTGGCTTCTGTTGTGGGATGAACCGCTGCCAAAATTCTGTCACCGGTCAGTAAAGTGAAGCGTAGAAGACGGGTGATCTGTGTGCACCTGTTTTCTTCTCTTCAGCTTAGCCGACCGGTCATCCCCCTCGCCTGTGGAGTAGCCAGTCTCCCCATCATCAGGGAATCCATCGCCGTACCCTTCAAAACTGCTATCTTGATAGCTGCGCTTCTTGTTGTTGCGTCGCATACGCTCGGCTTGTGGGACGTGTAGCTTGTTCAACTTGGCTGGAAGGCCAATCGTTGATGCGGCGGGCGTGCTCGGCGCTGTCGCCCTCAGACCTTGATCCTGACTGGCCTTCTTGCTGACCATGGTGGGAGCTAAGTCCCCAAGAACCGAATTGTTCCATAGCTCCTTCGGTATGGGCCCCTTAGCCATCGTCGTTGCTTTGAGCAAGTCCGCCTTGACCCTGTCCGAGAAACCCATCTCGACACTCTTGCCTTGCACTTGATGCACATGCCAATCGTCCACAGGAACCATGCACATAGCCATGAAACCCTCGGGGTCGTCAGGCTCCTTTTTGTCTACGTCGAAATGTCCATTGACGCCGAGACTCTTGATGTGGCCTTTGTAGGTCTTCCTGAGCGCATTCTTCTCCCCATTGGCCTTTGTGCGAGCGACCTCCGCAGCAATGTCAGTCAAGCCAAATTTCTCGTACAGGTCCTCGGACAAGTAAGGCGAAGACTTGGAAAGAGCTAGAGTAGATATGTGTCAACAACCAAATCCTGTTAATCATGTATCGGGCGTAATGTCACTCCATTGAAACTCATTGGACATGAGGTAAGGGGAGGGTAAGTGCTAGACCAGAGACGGGCTAGAGTAGAGGGAGCCTTACGAGTTCTGCAAAGGAGGTATTTTTCGCCAACATCTAAATGTAGGTTCTCAATACCAAGTTTGCGAGGATCCTCGAGTTGGACTTTCTTCTGCTCTTGGTCTCCAAAATCATCAAAGGATCGCTTCCGCTTGTTCGGAAAATCTTCCATCATGCTAGTATCGTGAAGGCCATCGGAACCGGAGTGGCCGTTAACAGAGTGAGCTGGGGTGGGAAGGGCGGTAGTGACCGATGTCATTGAGCTGTTCATGCTTGAAGAATGATCTACAGTGCTCGGAGATAATTGCGAGGGGCTCTGAGGTGTCTGAGGATTGAATGACATGGCCGCCATTTGAGATTAGAGGAATAGTCAAGTGTAAACAGCCTGACAACAGTAGAGCAGAGAATGGAAGACCGGTGGGCGGGTGTTGGTAAGTCCACCCTAGGAATTATGAGGAAAGTGCGAGAATGCGTAACCGATATGGGGTTGCCGAGAAAACGGATAGAGGATGTCGGTCGGCAAGTCGTAAGATTGACGAGCGATTGGCAATCGGAGTCGGCGTGCACAAAAAACAGCGGGAAAATTATCGTAAGGTTGATCGACCGATTCCGTTTGGATGTGCTCAATGAAGAGATTGTCAACAAGCGATATACTATGCGCAGGTGAAGGCCGGAAAGATCTTCGCTATGACAAGTCGCGCCAAACCGCCGACCGGCTGTCGTGGTCGAAGATAACCCGAGTCCACCAACATGCACTAATCCAACCTCGCAGGCTCTGAATCGGCTAAAAAATCTTCTCTCGATGATGGCGATCAATAGCGACAGCGGTAATCGTAAAAATCGATGTCGTCGGCTGTCGTGGCGGGTGAGGGATTGGCGTTTCGTCGATTTGCCGTTGGGTTTTTTGATGATGATGATGTTGTTGTGAAGGAAAGGGTGAGCAGCAGGCGGCGACGACGGGGAAGTGCTGATTGAATGGATGGGGGTGGGTGTGTCTGGGCTGGGTGTCTGGGCTGGCTGGGTGTCTGGCACTGGGTGTCTGTCGGCTAGTCCTAGCCTGCTAAGCTGTTTTTGGGTGTGTGGTGTGGTGTGGTGGTGCGTGGTGTGTGGTGCGTGTCTGTGTCAGTGGGTGCCCAGGTGCCCAGGTGCTGAAGGTGCCGGGCTCAACGTTGCCTTGCCTTCCAGTTGTAACCAACCGGGCCTCAGTTCAGGTCAGGTGGGGTGGGAGGTTAGATCCACTCTCGGGGTGAATAAGGCTGGGTCCAGACATACCCAGGCAAGCCTACCAGGGATGCATCAGGATTTAGTCAATCTTGAAGTAGGTATTTGGGAGTCAGAGAGGTCATTGTTTGTTGTAATAGAAAGGAAAGAGCGTTTGTTGATTGGCAATTGCTCTTACACACATACACATGCACTTTGAACCAAGCAGTCAATATTCCAATATCTTTCATGTGCCTTCATGACAACCAGTTGACCAGCTTTGATTCCTAGCAGGACTTCTTGAGCATGCTCTTTTGTCTGGTTAGTACCTGAGTAATCCCACGCCTGAGCTATGCATGCACTTTCTCTTTCATGACCCAGCTATTAGGCGCCTATAGGTTACCACCTGTCTGCCAGTATTACCTAATGTGCTAAATTCTTACGTTGCCGGTGGACATTGAGTTATAGGATACCCCAGTACGTATGTACCTACCTGTACAATCAAAACTACACCGTCTGGACTGTTAAGCCACAATTGATAATCATGGCTAATATACATATCAAGGGGTGAATCGGTTCCTGTTGCATTTGGTCAATAAAGATATTCAAGAAGCAGTTGATCACTTAGTTATGATCATCGTATAGTCATAGGGAGGTGGTACATGTGTAGTTAGGCTTTCATCTGATTTGCTTGCAATGTGCTTGCTGGCTCAAGGCTCCATGTTTAAAATTTTGACCTTGCCTGGTATATGACAACGCTATTATACATCTTGATTGCTAGGCTTTCATCATAGAACAATATACGAAGGTCAAGTTCAAAATCAATCGTCATGCCAAGAAATTAGTCACAGTACACAGCCCCTTGAGTTCATAAAGCTGGCCAGCTAACACTTCAGGGGCTTTAGTGCTAAAGACCGCTAACCATACAGGCAATCTAGGGGCTGACAGAACAGCTAAAGCTTCCAGAATGCACTAAGCCTTCGTACAGTATTTAGTACAGCATTTCAATATTTGTACTGTAACTAATTCCTTGGCATGCCGATTGATTTTGAACTCGACCTTCGTACAGGTGCCAGGAAAATATATTGAACAATACATAGGGATATTGACACCTGCCCTTGCCTGCCTCCTATGTATAGGTAGTTGCATGCAGCTTCCTGGGGACCGAATCAACTTGAGCCAAACTCTTAATCCACAGCAACAGATTACCTGTAAGTATCCGAACCATAGCGAGATGCAGCATGGTCCAGATGTGCATAGGGTCTTATCATTTCATATTGTTTGGGTCAAATCGTTAATAAGTGAATTTTGCCCCTCCTTGACATACCAACCACGTCCTTCCCTCTGCACCGTTTCTTTATTCGCAAAGCCGGAGAGCAAACCGTCACTCTTTCCAACATACCTGTAGGTACCTAAGTAACCATTGCACTATCATTATGAGCCCTAGTAGTACCTAGTAAATGTCCACAACCTTAATACCCAACGTTAACCAGCAAACTCCAGAGTGTTCTTGGCTGGTATTACTAGCTAGGGTATCTGCCTGAACATGCCGCATCATAACAGCATTATCAGTTCGCGATTTGTGCCTGGTATAAATCATCACGGCATCCATCCATCCCGTTCTGCCCGATTAGCAATTACCACAATACAGCAGCAACGAGCATTGTGATGTTACCTAGTTTGATATGCTATTTCATGCATGGGTGCATACAAAATACACACAAACCATACGCAGCCACCAGCTCTTCTACATACAGAGACGCTATGTGTGTATGTCGCTAACCCACCGGGCTCCACCAACCCCAGGCCGAAGAGCCGAAGGGTACCTGCTTCCACTCCTCTACGAGGGTGTAGTAGACAATAGATTGGCAGTTCCCCCTCAAGACAGATCGTATGCCCTGGAACCAGAAGGAGTTTTGAATGTATATACCTGAAAATCCTGTAAAAAACTCAGGTAGTAGGCTCTCCGCAGTTAGGCTTGGGCCCTCCCTTCAATTTCCATATCGTGCTTATCGCTGAGACGACGTCGGTTTCCTTAAGAGCCCTGGGGCGAGTAAGTGCAATGATCTACCAAGGACAAGGAGCGCAGGCCAAGCAGGGTGACTGGTGATAGGCAACCGAAGTGCCTGATTACTACAGCTACTACTTCGTACATATGTAGGTACCTACAGGTACATACCGACATGCATGTCGTTATCAATAAGGTTACCTAAGGTCGCAGGGTACGTACTTTGAACCGTCGTCGGTCACGCCTTAGGTACAATACGCGTGCCCCACGGGCATGGATTCGGCCCTCGCTGAATCGTTCATTGATAAACCCGTCAGCCCCGTGCCACCAACACCTTCTGACGAACTCCAAGTGTCAAGTCAGACATCCGGGTTCTCTCCCACGTCACACATTCGCGTTACCGCATCTTATTTACCATCCACATAGCAGAAGACAACTTCTGCTTCAGTTGGGCTGCAAACCAATTTTACCATTTCACCGCCATCTCCTCTCTCTTCCCCCCGACTGTTTGATTTCCTGTCTGGCCATCCTTACTCACTTGGTAGGCGGCCTTATCGTGTTTGGTTTGGCTGGGCGACATACAAGGCAGCATACTGTCTCGGCCTCGTTATCGACCTCGACCTCGACTTCGACTTCGACTTCGACTTCGACCTCAACGCCAACGTCGACCTCGCTTGTCGACCTCAGTCTCGGCTAGTCACGCAATCGTCACTGTACTCATAGTTCACCTTCACCCTTTACCGACTCTTCTGTCATACCCTCTTCACGATGTCTTCACGGGCTGCTGGCGGTGCCAAGCACCGGCTCATGATGGAAATGAAAGAATTGGAGAAGGAGGCCTGGGTTAACATCGACGTAAGTTGCCTCCCACCATTCCTATCCCGTGGCGTATTCCCAAGCTTACACGATGGTACTCCCAGTTGCCCAATGGCAATATCCTTCGGTGGCGTCTTGGTCTTATCGTCGTTAATCCAGACAGTGCGTTCAATGGTGGTTACTTCAAGGTCAGTCTCCCTAAATACGAGCCCCAAGTCATGTATCCGTACTGCGTCTAACAAGCTCCATGCTGCAGGCCGAGATGACCTTCACCGAGGAATATCCTTACCAACCGCCCACGTTCCGTTTTATGATCCCCATCTACCACCCTAACGTCTATCCCGACGGAAAGCTCTGCATCTCCATCCTTCACAACCCTGGCGAAGACATTACGTCTGGAGAACAAGCTAGCGAGCGTTGGTCGCCACTCCAGGGCGTCGAATCCGTTCTTCGGTCTGTGCTTCTCCTTTTGGACGACCCCGAGATCAACTCGCCAGCAAACGTAGACGCCAGCGTCATGTATCGAGATGACCGTACGAGCTACAACAAGAAAGCCAAAGAGATTGTCGAAAAGTCCAAGAAAGATGTCCCCAAGGGTTTCGTGATGCCGACAAACCTAGAACCACCACCTCCACCCAAATCTGCCGACGATGATGCCGCATTCTGGGCCGAGAGTGATGAAGAGCTAGACTTCGGTGGGAGTGACACAGGAGAAGACGACGATGACATGGCAGAGTTTGATGAGGATGGCGAGGAGGGCAGCGACGACGACGACTCGTAAAGGGCGTGGCCGCCCGTCCTTGAGACGCCCCGAATTGCGGCATGACAACACCGCTTATATCACGAAGAACAGGACCGTTTCCTAAGTCATCACATCACATCAATAGATTTCGCATAGCGTCGGAAGGCTGGCGTTCTGGGAATCTTGTTTCCCCTCGAGCAGTATGGAAAGCTTCTACTTATATATGTCTCCACTGGATTGGATTGCTCTGAGACTGGCTCTCGCATGTTATCTGCAGATAGAGGTATCAAACACTAGAGGTTGAGACAGGTACCGGGGCGGAATAGTCGAGCTATGTCTGGCTCCGATAGGCCTGTAATATGTATATTGAAGGTCTAATAGTGAATACACTCTCAAACAAGTAGATGGCCTTTCTTTTCCGGCCGAGTTGATTCCAGTGGCTGTGGCTTTGTTGTGACAACATTAATGACCTATAGCTGGTATAATGAAGTGTAGTTGTGTAACCCTTCTAACCCTATCAATGCGAAATGGTTCAAGAGGGAAGTTACTGTTTTGCATCGTATGCAGGGCTGTCTTAAGGGAGCATTTTGTTTTAATCTAGAAAGCTATGATTGGCAGTTCTTCCTGCTGAGGCGACTACATTCTATTGACCGACTTGAAGAGTCACACGATACCTATGTTTGAAGTGCTCATGAGTCAGATCTCTTCCAACCGATGAATTCCTAATATGTACCGAAACTCGAGTGCGAAACCAAACCTACTAGGTACCTTTATGGGTGAAGACCAGGTGTAACACAAGTGAAATACGATGTAGCCCCATGCAAGCACAGACTAACATCTTCAACCGATCAGTACCGAACAATGGCTCATGAGATAGTAGAAGATTGTAGTCCTCTCTGGCTTCAATCATCTCTGAATTAGATCTGACTATGCAGCTATAAGCCTGCCCCAATACCTTAGGTAGGCCAGCAGGTAGGTAGGTAGATATAGTTACATACCTGTGTAGATAGGCAGGTGATAATTACCAGCTATGAGTAAGAAGTACAGTTACAGCGGTCATCGGTAGGTAGGAATCAATTAAACCCTCATTGGGATAGACACTTGCATCCACCTCACGATTCACAGCGGCAAGAAGGTGGGTCTGCATGCTCTGATAAAGACACCCCAGGCGCACAGGTTCCAGATGTCCCATTGATCTCCTACAAGGTCCGGTACCCCCCTAAGCGCGCAAGGCGGCAGGGCGGCTGGGCGGCAGAGCGGGCGAGGCTAATGACGGTTGTATCAGCAGCAGCGCAGCTTCCTTGCATCTTATCTCATCCCAACTCAGCATTGGTTTTAGGGCTCCATTTATGATTTTAGTGCGGGCGGGCATGTACAAAGTAGCTACAGGCTTAGACCAGAGCTCAAGGTTCTTGTATAGCATCGCCCACCATCCCACCAACCCACCATAGCAACATAGCACCATAGCATCATAGCATCATAGCAACATACTTAGGTATAGTAACACCCTAGCACCAAGTAGCGATGATCACAGCCTAGGTCGAGAGGTAGCCTGGTGGTTATCGAATACTCCTGGCTCTTGATCTTGTCATATACTTGATCTTCCCTGTTTGTTCTATTCATTTCGATCATTTTTTTCGTCTTTGCCTACTTCATAGCTACCGACCTAGACAGCTACTTATACTGCTGGACTTCAGCCAACGGGTTTATGTATGCGCACTACGCATTCCCACCAGCTTCCGACCCTTGACATTCCGCCTCTCAGCCGCTCTCCGCCAGCTCATCCCTGGATATACTCTTTGTCACCTCGTTCATGCCCTGGCGTTAAGCAGGCAGTGTTGTTATTCTGGGTTCGTTTGGGACCCGCGCTGTACTCTCCAACATGACCGGCAACGGGGCGCCATCGGAAGATGACGTCTCGCTCTTTTGTGACGTGACTGGCTGCTTATCCCGATCTGAAGCCGTCGCTCGCCTGCGGGTCAGTATTGATACAGGAACTCCATGTGTGCGGTCCAGGTTCTTCGGTGCTCTATGCTAACATTGTGCTCTTCGAATTTGTAGGCCAATAACAATGATCTCAATCGAGCGACTGAGGACTTCTTCGAGAACCCGGATAGTACGAAGGTATGGCCATGAAAGCTCCCAACTCTCCCGTTTGCCTTCGGGTCGTCATAACTGACTATATCATAGTATAAGTGGGACGAGTCTCAATTCAGCGCAGACCGTGAAGGCGACTTCAACAATGCAAATGTTTGTGAGTCTTTCCGTCCCCTCGCTACTCTTCGAGTATCATGTTCTCATGCTCACTCAATGTTAGCTTTCAACATCCAAGGTCCCGATGAGCTGAACCCTCCGAACTACCATGGCAGCACTGCCCCGACCCGCCCCCCTTCTCGAACGAATAACCATTCTCCGCTGGGTAGGTTGATAGACTGGACTGCGCAGGAGGCAGCAGGTATTACTCCTCCACCCTAGTCGCTCCAACGCTGATTAACCTGTTGCAGTCGAAGGCGCCCCAACGAACCATGCCGAGGAGGATGCCGCCCTCCAGCGAGCGCTTGCCGAATCCGCTGCCGAGTCGGGTATCCCTCCCCAGCAAAGTGGCATAGCTGATACTACCCCTGCTCCTAAATATTTTGGTCCTGCAAATCGATCCGAGTATAGCTCTGCCCTGTGGGCTATGGTCCCGACTAAGGCGACATCAGAGGTCGTAGATACGGGACCAAGGCCGTCTATGCGGAAACGTCAGCCAGGCACACCTGCCTTCATTCGTCAAACCAAAGACTGTCGATTGGGGTCCTTATTGTCCATTTATCACAAAATCCCTCTAGTCAGAAACATTCTCCTTAGCTATCCAGGCCCTGCGCGTACCTATGGGCATAACTCGGAATGGTGGAAAGGCCAACCAATCTTGAAACCCGAAGTTCTAGCGGCAATGATGAGGGGGGAAACGGTTTCGGCAGAAGATAGTCGCCCTGCATTCAATGAGGAACTTCATCGTCTTATGGCCTTCCTCGATCAGACGGATCGCAGCTATGGCACGATTGATGCTTTGGCCGAGACCTCACCAATAGATCCTAGTGGGGGCCAGAACACATGGGGGGTGGATTACGAGACTAAATTTCTCGACCACCTGATTGAGGAGAATCAATCGAGTCCCGAATTCGACGTCACTCCTATGGTCAATATAGGGCAGCAAGTTGGCCTCACTACTACGTCCTTGACTAACGAATATTCGGATGATAGCGAGTCCCTTGAAAGCGAACAGAGTTCCGTTAGCTTTGCGCTACTGGATATTGGATTGACCACAGACCAATGGTCCTGGGTGAATACTTTGTACGATGCCTTGGATGAGTTACTATGGACCAATGCTCTATCAACCGAGCAAACATCCGCAGAGAATGGCAGTGGTACTGCCGTACTAGTGAGACCGGCCGAGGTGATCACCATGCGATTTAATGGTTTTGGTGTGCATCGGCCCTGCGAGATACCAGCAACGTTCTATGCCGACAGATACATGGAAACGAATCAAGACCAAGCACGCCATTTCCAGCGTCAGATCTACGAGATAAGGAGAAACGGCCTTCAGAGATTGACCCGATGGGAGGAACGTCGGGTCATGTGTAAAGGCGAACCAGGTTGCTCTAAATTCGTGTGGCTCGAACCTTCACACGATATCCGTACATGCCGCAAGAAGATCATCGAGACCTTCGAAATCCTTATTGACCAACAGAGGAAGAACGCTCAATGGCGTTATTACGAAGATCGGTGGACTAAAGATATCCCCTACAGCATGAGCGACCTCTGTTTGATTTCAACATGGTCTGGCCCTTATAAACTGACGGACGAGGAAGAGGAAAACCAGAGGAAATGGAATCGCATCATTCAGGCTGCAAAGGACGAGCTCGCCGAGCTCGACCGAGACATGGCGGGTGAGTACGGTGCATCCTCGCGGCGACATTACGGTACTAACCATTATTGTAGTTTGCCATGATAAAAGGGAAGAGTTCATAGATAGATTGGACGTGATAAGCAAGCGATTGACTTGTCAAGAGCATGAAGCCGACGATGAACGCTTCGTGTACCGATCGGACCCAGAAGCGTATCATCCGGAATACTGGAATCCATCACAACGATATTCGCTTCGCGGTGTTGCACTGACCAACGAGGTAACATATGTATGCGTTCGAGGAGAACCAGACTTGATCGAGTTCGGAGAGGGGCCCAAACCGAATGACCAGTGGTGGAAGATCGAATACTCCTCCAAAACTTCGTCTCCGGCGACGATCGAGGTACGTCCAAGCTGATTTGCGATCAAACGGCAGTCTGCTGAATATGAAAACAGAAAGTATCTCTCGACAGCGTACTCGAAGCATCTTGTACTGGGTCAAAGTGGCCGATATTAGTATACGCTACGGAGAAAGCCATAGAAACCACCCCTATTCCCCTCTCCGACCCACTACGTGTAAGTTACCCTCGTCCCAACCCATCTTATTACTCTGCATGTAGCTAAAATTTTGCATATAGATGTTCGTTAAGGCCGATAATCGGTCATTCCAACAAGAGCTCACGCAGGAACAAAACCAAGAGCAGCCTTCCCAAGAGACTCCCCAAGAACCCGAGCCGCAATCAGGCCCAATCACCGACGACGCCCTATCCCGTATCCCTGGTGCATCTCCCTCCAAGCGCAAACACAGCGCGAGTTCGTCTGTGGCTACAAACGGTAGCTCGCGCAGTGATCTAGATGACGTTGACCTAACATTCTCAGATGAGCGTATTGTTGGCTTTACTGAAGACAGTGGGCCGGTCACATCTCACCAGGAATTCGCTACCAGCAGCAGCACTCCGTCTAATAAACTGGGGGGCATTGTCGAATCACTGGCCAACTGCCAGACGAATGAGAAGGGGTCGTCTAGCCGGCGGTTAGGCGTACAAATCCACGCCACCCACGAAGGACCCGAAGTGGAGATGCAAGAGACCGTGGAGTCGGGAGTGCCGGCACCAGAGATGAAGGAACGTGTCGGCGGCTCAACACCGTTCTTTAGCACCGGTGCTGGTGATATTAACGCGACGGGCGGTACTATCGACTTGATGGATATGGAACTGGACTCGGACCACCAGGACAGCCGACCCTAGTCCGACGTTGACTTCTGGGCACCGATACTTTTCATGGTTGTCTTAGTGTCGATCTCTTCAAGACAACAAACGCATTCGATGGCCCCCAAGGGGCCATAAGGAAAATGCAGGCCCTGCCCATGGCGACGATGACTACGGCGGCCATATCATGTCGTTCCATCTAACCTAGACGCTGCCTGGGGTTCCTTCTATACGCTAGAACGGACCCCGTGGGATATTGGCCGCCTCTATGCCAGGCGCCGCGTCCTTCGTCAGAGTCCATGGGAGGAATGCACGCCATTAACTAGGCGGCTAGGATTGACCACCCTAGATTTCCCGCCTGGTCGTCTATGTCTATCTACGTGATGATTGATACCCCAAAGCGCATGGCTTCTGAGGAGTTCAAGCATGGCTTGTGTGAGTAGATATGATTGCATATGGATTGATCAAAGTCGCGTTAGTTGGAGAGTCTAGTTTCTTGTTGGTAGTAGTCCAGAAGAAAGGAGCGAGAGAGTGTGCGTGACTGAGAGACTCGAAGTCGGCTATCTGTAATAGGCATAAAATATCTCCATCAGCGTACTTACAATATCTTAACACGAGAGCTGCGGTCAGAGAGACGTGGCTACTAGACTAGCGACCAACATATGTAGTTAGTTGTAGGAGCATGTTCAATCACCCGCATTCGTACCAGCGACTACCATACCATATTATCGTGTATATATTGAACGGGAGTGTGGTGCCTCTGATAGACCTCGATGGAGTATAGGTATATAGAACTGGACTGCCATGTGTGGCTTGCTGCGTGCGCTGGTGCGTAGCTGCTGGCTGCTACTAGTAGGTGCTATACCTACATGTAGTTCAGGGGTTCGTGGAACGACTGTTCTGATTGGCCACTATAATCTTGGCACCGCCTTGGTTATGGAAGCTTCTAGTAGCTTCCATAACCAACTAACCAGCCCTGACAACTCATAAGATCAAAGCTACTTGGTTGCCTCAGCTCGAGTAAACCTTGGAATACTTTCTCTTGTTCGGATCTAAAGTTACATACAATCTACATGTACCTAAGTTATACTGTACTCGAAGCGTTGAACAAACAACAGCAGGAACCTCCAGACTCCCAAGTTCCCAAGACAAATCACCTGCAGAATCTTCGTCGCTGCAGTACCTACTGTAGCATCAGAGGTCATCTGCAAAGATCACCCAGCAACTTGACCCCGCGACCCCGCCATTTAAGCGTCATTAAGTATCTACATCCAGTACCTTACAATTGAAGTACTTGTCGGGTAGATGCAGCCATTAACAACGAAGGGCCCATTCTGAGCCTTCAGCCACGGATACATAGAACATTCATTTGGCAGGCCGTTCCGGATGCTTTCCTCCCATTGGGCCTTTTCCTTGGTCTACCTATCTTCACGCACTGCCCTTTTTGAGCACGAATCGCTTAGGATTTGACGATTTGACGATTTGCTCCGGAACTCTGGGGCCGGTTCGCTATAGTTGCAACCTAAGGCAGATACAAGTTAGCTGTTCGAGGTGAGGTATCACGCTACCTACATCGACCAGGGTAAGAACGGGTCCTCCTTGTGGGCTGATTCCGCCGCATTCAAAACGTCACATCTTTTTTCCCTCCCCTCCACCAAAGAGAGGGAAGACAGTGAGAGAATACACGGTTAGCTAGGCGATAGTGAGATAGATCATCGCCAGTTCCCGAATCTTCCACATCTTCCACCTGTTCGACCATCTTCATACTAAGCTGCAGCGCTTCTCTCCAGCGCTTTTCTCCCGACCGGGATCCAGCCATCGCATTCCACATTCTTTCTCCTACACATGCTGGAATGATAAGAACAAAGACACATTTCTCAACCTCATAAGACATACTGCATTTGCATTGGACAAGCAAAAGTCAATCACACACATCACGCACAATCAAGACAACACCGTGCAACCAAACACCATTCATTACCTGTTGCCGCGACAAACTGTTCTACTTCAATCACACTTGTATTTCTCGTACTACGTTGATACCCTCACATCACGATAATCAATTGTCGATAATCAATTATATCTGACCTTCTACACCTCGCATCCAATCAACCTTACACTCCCCCGCACATACGCACACCACTCAATAGCCACACTTCTCGCCCAAAATGGTGAAGGAGACCAAGCTATACGATGAGCTTGGCATCAAGCCAGATGCCTCACAAGATGAGATCAAGAAAGCATACAGGTAAGTAAGCTAACAGTTCTTCAATTCCCGATTCATCCATCTCCATCCTGTCTGCTCTATCGTGAGGTGGTTAGTGCCAGTGGTTGGCCATGCACGAAGAATAACCACTCTGGTTCTCAAGCCATACTTGGAACCATAGCATGGGCCAGTTGCTGTCGACCAGCTAAGCTACCTGCACTCACCCACTCTTCTCATGTCTTGTTCCCACATTGATCCCAGCATCCATAAGCTGCAGCAAAGCTAACCACCTACGTCCCTCGCATATAGGAAAGCTGCGTTAAAATGGCATCCCGACAAGAACAAAGATAAGCCCGAAGCTGCCGAGAAGTTCAAGGAGTGCTCGCAAGCCTACGAAATCCTCTCCGACCCGGAAAAGCGCAAGACGTACGACCAGTATGGCCTGGAGTTCCTCCTCCGCGGCGGCGCCGCACCCCCGCCCGGCGAGAACCCATTCGCTGGAGCGGGAGCAGGCGGCATGCCGGGCGGCTTCGAAGGCTTCAATTTCGGCGGCATGCCCAACGGCGGCGGCGGTGGTACCCGTACGTTCCACTTCAGCACGGGAGGCGCGGGCGGCCCCGGCGGTTTCAGTTTTAGCAACCCCGAGAACATATTCGCCGAATTCATGCGCGGCCCAGGCGGCATGGGAGGCGGAGTCGACGACGACGATTTCTCTTTCTTCGGAGGCATCCCGCGAGCTGCTGGTAGCGCCGGCGGCCGGTCGAGCAGGATGCGCAGCAGCGGGTTCGGCGGCGGTGCCGATCCCTTCGGAGGCAGCAGCGGCTTAGGCGGCGGCGGCGGCGGTCCCAGAGACGCCACGCCAGAGGTTACGACGGTCGAGCGGGCGCTGCCATTGACCTTGGAGGAGCTCTATAACGGCGTCACCAAGAAGATGAAGATCAAGCGGAAGACGTTCGACGAGACGGGGAAGCGGACGACCAGCGACCAGGTCCTTGAGGTGCCTATCAAGCCCGGCCTTAAGAAGGGCAGCAAGATCAAGTTCAAGGGCGTCGGTGATCAAGAGGAGGGTGGCAAGCAGGATCTGCACTTCATAGTAGAAGAGGTAAGTTCGATCGATTTCCATTAACGTTGACGTCAATCCTCTCCAGTTACGGAAGGGAGAGAAATCTTTCTCTTGACATAAAGCTAACCGCACAACTCGTAACAGAAAACACACCCGCTCTTCACGCGCGACGGCGACGACCTGATCCACCAGATCGACCTGGACCTCAAGGAGGCCCTGACGGGCTGGAAGCGGACGGTGACGACGATCGACGGCCGGCAGCTCAACATCGAGAAGGCCGGACCGACGGGTCCCGGAACCTCAGACACGTACCCGGGTCTCGGCATGCCCATCTCCAAGAAGACGGGCGAGCGGGGCAACTTCATCGTCAAGTACAACGTCAAGTTCCCCACCAGCCTGACGGCGCGGCAGAAGCAGCAGCTGCGGGAGATCCTATGAGTTCAAGGGGGGAAGTGAAGTAGGAATTGCGGCTGCAAAATTGGCTTCGATTGATTGATGGATTCATGATGAGACGAATGGAAAGCTAGCATAAGGTTTATTGCTCTATTTATTGGCTGGGCGCATCTTGGCGTTGGATGGTATTTCAATCATATCCATGTTGCTTTCGTCCACACGCTTTCTTCTGCTATATCCTCTGTTTGACAACAACCACCAACAACTGCTGGCTGGCAACTATGTTCTCCCCTTTTGTAAAGAGCATGAGGGGGATCGGATCAACCTGCTTATGTAGGTCCGTACCTAAATACTTGGGAGCTATAGCTTCATTATGAATGATACCGACGATGAGAGAGAGAATGGTTGTCCTGCAGATACATATAGCTTAACTCAATAGATTGATGCTTTCGTCTTTGCAACTGATTGGGCCGTTGCCGCTATCACGATCAGATAGCTGTTGAACCTGAATATACTGATAATACATGTACGTATATAGTTAGATGTTCATGGGCCCCTTGAGCTTCGTAAATGGCAGCATCTATAACCAACCTGCTTACCCACCCATACAAGCTCCTTGCATGTGCTTGACACTCCAGTGTAACTGCTTGTTCAGGTTCCGATGGTCTTATTGCGGTTCTAGAAGCCAAAAACCAAGTACGTAAATAAATAAATCGGTAGGTACATGATGTACCTACCGAACACGGCATGAAGCCTTCAGTCACGATGCTTCAAGGAATAACCTTGGCTCTAAGTACGTACCTGGCTAGTAATTTCCAGCTCTAAAAATGACGTTGCTAACTTACAGCAACTCTCAGACCCGCCCCCGTATCAGACCCACCATAACCCGCTAATGCCGCTGCTCTAATTATACCTATAGGTACTAAATAGAAGCTTCTAAAGACCTCTAAAGACGCGTGTAACCAACCGCGCAGTGGCAGTGGCAGTGGCAGTAGCAGTGGCAGACCACATGCAGGTTGCACCACATCAACCACGACATCAACTAGTTACCAGGTACCTCCTACCTCTTACTCCTACTCCTACCTGCGAGGTACCTACAAAGTAGTCATTGGAGCATTTACAAGTCCCTTGGATCTTCGAGAACGACATCGTTGGGGCCTCGAAAACTGTTTCAGACAAGGAGCGGGTTTGGGGTCCTCGCTTACCTATCAGCCCTACCTACGAACTACTAGTTACTTGTTTGGTATCCATTGCTGCAAGAAGGGGACGGGCATTGTCCTTACATACATTGTTGTTACCATACATCCAACAAGCATTCTCCTTTTTTCTTTATTTTCCTCTCCTACGTTCAGTTCAGTTCAATCCCGTTCAGCCTCACAGAACAACAATTGCAGTATCTCTCAACGTTTCGTTCTTGTTACCTTGTCGCATTGTTGGCGGACGGGATAGAAGACAACGACGTTGTCCTTGCCTGCCTTGCCTTGCTTTGTCCACCCGCCCGCTTGTTCGCCCTCAAGATGCTATACTTCTTGCACGGCTTGGGACATCGGAGCAACCTGCATAGCTAGTCAGCTAGCCAACCGACTGTTGATTTGAAGAAAACCGAAAAAAGACTTGCTGGGCTTGTTTCTTTTCTTGGGCAGCATCTCGCTTTTCACACGCATACATCACATCACTACTTTACATACAACGCTCAGTATACCATCACAGCATAAGTTCACTCAAGAAAAGCAAAGCCAAACTTGATTCGCCATGGGCGGAGGACTCGCCGCGTCGCGCTGGGCCACCACGCCCATGCCATCGCACTCGCGGTCGCGGGTCTCGCCATCGTCCATCTTCCCCTCGTCGCGCCTAGACGACCCCTTACCACCGCCAACGACCTCCCGCGGTGCCGGTGCTACTACTGGAGGCAGATCCTCCGGTAGCCGCGGCAGCGGCAGCGGCGATGGCAGCGGTGCCGGTACTGGCGAGAGCAGGCGGCCGCCCCCGTCGCCCCAGCAGGAGCTGTCCCGGTTCCTCAAGATCGTGTCGCGCATCCGGTGGAAGCTGCCCTTCCTGGACTATGGGTACAAGCTCGCGACGGACGGCCACGGCCACGGCGGCGGCCGCCCCCCGCACGAGGTCGAGGCCAGCGAGATCCACTTCAAGATCGACTTCTACGAGATCTACATGCACCTGGAGCGCGCCATCGTGCACCTGCTCGGCGTGTACGGCGTCGACGTCCACCCTTCCGCTAACGGCGGCGATGCAGCGAGGCGCGAGCAGCAGCAGCAGCGCATAGGGGGGGTTGGCCAGCACCAGTACCATGTCAACGTGCTGCTGGCGCTCGACGACCCGCGCAACCCGCTGCACGCGGTGCTGGGGCAGGGCGAGGCCCGCAGACAGCTCTGGTCGGCTAAGGACCTGCGGAACCGCTGGAAGACGGCCGACAGCGACAGCGACGAGAGGACGAGGCGCGGAGCCGGCGCGGTCGCGCCCCTGGAGGCCTACAACCTCGAGCTGATGCTGCAGGTCATCCTGGCGGCGCTGGAGGAGGCCTACCTCGTCACGCTGCGGTATGTCGAGGAGGAGGAGGCGAGGGCGAACACGGTGCCGAGGAGCCGGGATGGTAGTGGGAGTGAGGAGCAGGACTGGGGGTTCATTGCTGATGCGATGGATTGGGAGGCGGTTTGATTGGGGAAAGGAAAGGGGGGAAGGAGTGGGGGGAAGAAAGAACGCAGCAAGAAGGGTGGGGACGGTGTATAAAAAAGGGGTCGGATGGTTGGATTGCATCATTATCCATCGTGTTCGAGTTTTGGCGTTGAGTGTTATTGAGTATAGAGCTACACAGCATGCATAAGATACCCTATTATCATTTTCGACCAAAAAATATTTGTCTTGCCTGGTCCAGGAATCGAACCTGGGTCTTCTTTTTCTTGCCATTTGTTTTTTGTTTTCTTCCCTTTTTGTGGTGTGTCTCGCACAGGGCGGAAGAATTACCCGGAACCTTTCTGCGGTGTCCGAATTTTTTCGGACAGCCACAGGGTGGAATCGAACCCAAGCTGTTCTGGTTGCGGCGAAAGACGTGCTACCACTGCACCAACCTGGCTTTGGCTTGATTGATTGTTGGAAGGTTGGCCTCTTAATTGTGCTCATACACATGGTTCTGGGCTTGGGTAGAGTGGATGAACTCTGGCGTTACTACACACCTGGACGTATTAATCAACACGTAGGTATTAATCAACAGCTTCCGTTCCCCGCGCAAACCATACGGAACGCACCATCGAGATGAGCGAGAGGCTGCCTCTGGACATCAGCGCCGATAGTCAAAACTTCTGGGGTCTGTTGACTTTAGGTTCTCCTGATACAGCGTTGCGTGGAAGTACTTGTTGTTATAATTATCCATGGAGCCTCTATGCCACGGGTAAAGAATATCTACCTTAATTACAAAGATTTAGTCTTCCATAGACCATTGAGAAGACCGTTTTTGCACTGCCTCCTCCGGCGACGATTGAAGATCATACGCGTAAAACGCCGCGCCAACTATCGTGCTGGGATCAATCGGAAAATCCGGCCAGTCCACGAAGAAGGACCCCAGAACGACCAGGACCATGACGCTCAGGACCCCGACCGCCATCCACGTGCAGACCACGTGGGCTAGGTGTGTCTGGACAACCCGGTAGGGCACATTGTTCAGCAGCGCCGGTAGGAACTCGGACATGATAGCCGTCACGGACACCGCGCCGAGATACAGGTCTCGCCGGCTCCTCCCTAGGGCAATGTATAGCCCGCTAAACGCGTTCGTTGGCGGGCTCATGTGGATGGCTGCCGCTCTGGATCGCTCGTCGTCCCCCTGTATGAGTTTGTACGGGCTCACGAACGCCACGCCTATTGTAACAAACAGTCAGCATTGGAAAGTTTTCGAGACATGACAGTTAAGGGGCCAGCCATATCATAGAGAGAAGGGACTGTATATACTATCCACTTACAGTCGAAATACGAACTCCAGAAGAGCGTTATGATAACACCGACGGATGTGAACACGAGGCGAACCTCAAGCGACTCGCTAGCCATGAAGCTCTCGAACTCCCTGCTCCCCCGGGCCTCGCCATATACCAAGATCAAGATCAGCAGCCCGCACAGGACAGCCATCACCGACACCCGTCCCCAGGTGGTGAGCACGGAAAAAGGGGATCCCTTTTTCCGCGGCGGTCTTTCCGATTCTCCTAGCCCCCCTTCTTGGACGTCATCTCGCGGTTTCTCCGTCGCGTATTCCGGGTCATCTTCCAGCACCAAGACGGTCATAGCCGCGCCATCACCACCACGCCGCCGGTAATCCAGCGAAAACCGCTTCCCCTCAAGCGACCGAACCACGTCCTTGATCCGGATATTCCCGCTCGCAACATCGGCCCGCAGGCGGCCCAGGTATTCGCGGACCTCGGGCGCGGAAGCGAGCCGCGCCATCTCCCGCAGGCTCCACGGCTCGGCCGGCACGCCCGTCCGATACCCCCGCCGCAGCGCGACGGCAGCGGCCAGCAGGACGAGAACGGCCATGGCGGCCAGGACCGCGACGGCGACGCGCGCCGGCCCCGGGAACACGCCCACGGTCACGGCGCAGTTGTCCGCGTCGCCCTGGCCGCTCCGGCACTCGTCGCCCTGCAGCACGACCCGCACCGTCTCGGCGCCGAGCGGCACCAGCGCCGCGCTCAGCGCCACCAGCAGGTCCGTGAGCGGCAGCAGCGGTAGCGGGCGTGAGCGGGTCCGCACACCCGCGAGGCTGGTCCGGATCCCGTCTAGGACCGGCAGGCAGATCGAGGAGGCCGCGGACGCGCGCGCGCCTCTCGAAGGGGAAGTCGAAGTGGAGGTCGAGGCTAGGGCTAGCGTGTGGAAGGGCTGGTACAGCTTCGCGACGTAGTTTAGGATGCGGATGGGGATCGAGAGGGCGGTGGCGAGGAGTGTGGGCAGGATCAGCCCTGTGAAGTACTGGCCTTTGGTGATCGCGTAGACCTTGTAGAGCGCACCGTCGCCGGAGCCGTCTTGGGAAGAGTCGTTGTCGGTGGTAGTAGTGGATGTTGGTCTAGAGGCCGGCGTGGCATCATCACCGGCTATCAGGAACCCAGCCTGGACGAGAGAGGTCAGCGTGGCGGTTGCGCGGCCCTGGCCGTCCGTCAGCGTCACCGCGGACGGGGTTTCCGCGAGCGCCGTAACCACCGTTGCCGTGGGCTTTCCGTCCTCGTCCGTCAGCGTGCTGGTTCGGGACATCGCCCAGAAGGTCGCGGTCCGCGTGGGCTCGCCCCGCGCGTCCGTCAGCGTCGTCGTCTGCAGCGCGTCGAGAACCAGCACCGACTCGGTCCGGGTCGGGCGCGCGAGGGAGTCGCGCCGCGTCGTGGTCCGCATGATGCCGTGCACCAGCACCGAGCTCGTGAGCGTCGCGTCGCCGTCTGCGTTCGTCAGCGTGGTCCCTATCGCTGTTAGGATGTCGTCCTGCGCGTCGCCGCTCGTGATCGGTTCGTCGGGATCGCTGTTGGGGGTCATGCGGTCCCCGGCTGGGTCGAAGAAGCCGGTGGCCGTGGTGAGAAACGCGCTCCCGTCGTGATCTGTTGTCGAGAATGTCACTTTCGTGGTTTGGAACGACTGATGTCCCGATGCGAGCAGGCTGGCCTCGGCGGAGGTGACTGCTTCGCCGTTTTCGTCCGTCGTGGTGATGGGTATCATGGTTACATGTGGACTGTCAGTCGGTGACGGCTGACCTGCTGTGGTGGTTGGTCCTTGAACGTTCATGGTTACAGTGTTGAACTCGGTCACTGTGGTGTGATCCAGCACCGCTATTGTTTCCGTGACGGTGAATACCCCCCCTGAAACGCATGCTCTCTTGTCCAGGGGCTGGGGATGAAGGGTAAGGGGAGGCTGGCGCTTGTCGACAAGCACTGTGACGTCGACCGTCACTGTAGTCGCTGCCACCAGGTTGTCAGCCTTGGCTGCCTCTGTGACTGTTGTGTAGTAACAGGTGCTGGTTGGATCGGCCGCGGTGGGCGTCACGTCTGGCTTTTGGAGTTTGGTCTGAGTCGGCGTTCGTAGGTCCACTGTGACGGTGTTCACACCTATGGTGACATAATCGGAATAGGCGATAGTGATCGTCAGCGTTGTATCACAATCGCTGTCATCACTGTCAACAGTTGAACTTGCTTCGGTTGCGGAAGGACCCTCCGGACCAACCGTCACCGTTACGTCCTCTACTGTGGTAGTAGCCTTGTCCTCAACAGTCACGGTGCAGGTTTTGCCGGATCCGTCGGAGGTAGTAGGTGTCTTCGTGGTAGTATTATTATGTGTCCTGGGTATCAGGTTCTCACTAGCAGGAGGGATATATGACTTGGGGATATGATTGGGCGCTGCTAATATGCTGCTCCCTAGTGAGTCAAGATTCGATGTCGTTGACTCCAATATGGCAAGGACGGGTAGCCGACCGTGGGGACTGCTGAAGACATTGGATTGCGCCAATGATGTAGAAGGGGCCTGTAGGATGGGTAGAGAGTTGTTGCTCTTCAGACCATCTAGCAGCCTGTAGGTAGGCTCTTCTCTAATTTCCTGGTGACCCTGAATTACGTCGACGTCCTTGTCATGAATAGGGGCACTACGCAAACGTAGCGTTGTAGAGTTGTGGATGGTGTATAAAGGTGCCGCATCTTTCGTGCCATCAGGCAGGATATGCACCGCTAGCCCCACCAATCCTAGAAGTATCAGGATCAGAAGAAGTAGGATGCTCATGAAAGGGTATCTGAAGGGCCAAGGTTTGTAATTGTGAGCCTCTCCCACACTGCGGGCTTTTCCCTCGTGGGACGTTTGTAGCAAGCTGTTGAGACTATGGTCGCCTTGCTCCAAGTCATAGGCCTTCCAGGTGGGATCAAGTTCCGTCCCAACTGGCTGCCTGGGAGGGTAATTGTCGGCGATGTCTTGTTCATTGTCACCACCATCGGGCCTGGGCACATCTTCAGCGGTTGAATAACCCGGCTGGTCTTCGGGGTTGTTCGCACGCTTATAAGCATAATGGAGAGGAGCCGACTCTTCGTTGTCTATCGCTACATTATGGGTTTCATTTGGTTCGACTTTTGCCGTAGACCTTGCATCCGTTAAGCGACTTTCGCGTTGTGTAGCTTGAGGTCCGGTACTCCGAGGTTGTTCTTCAGCATCGTCATAGTCTACATCGCCCTGCGGTACTGCTTCGAACCGAACCCCCGGGGACTGGCGTGTCCGTTGTCCTGGTATTTGATACATCGTTCACGTTGTTTGTCAAGCTTGATATTCAGGCAATAGACGCCTGTTTGCGCCCTTGACTCTTGAGAACGGAGTTCAAATACAGGAGCCGCGGCTCTTTTCTCTGTAAGTGAACCAACGAGAACGAGAACATCACAGTAGTAAGTTATCTGACTGGGGGTAGGAGTATCTTATAAATTCTCTTTATGATTGCACGTCAAATATCCAAAGTGGCTTATGACAAGAGCCTGCCTATGATCTAACTGGAGCAGTGTTAGTTACGTGGGGGCTGATCATTGATGCAGCAGAACCTGCATATGAGGGCTGTGTAGAATTCGATGCTTGATTTTGCTTATAATATGATGATCTTGTAGTCTAATAGAGCGCCAAGGCTTGCCGTACATTAGCGAGGTCGGTCTTGCGATAAACCATGCAACCTTGAATACCATTGGCTGGATGAACCCCCTATAGATGAGACTAGGTTGCTTGCCATGTCAGCTACCACTACCATGCCAGCCCGCCGTTTCAAGTATGTTCAGCCGCAGTGTGCACTTTGTTCATTTATAGTCCCATCCAACCTTGGAATTTTGGGACCTGGCCAGTTCAGCGCATAACAGGCGCCGGTTCGTGGTATGTGAGTACACAAATAGAAAAAATGTGCTTTTCTTATGCCCAGTCAACCGTGAGTACGAGAGTGCGGCGGCGTAACCAAACCATCGAAAGGGCTTGGATAGCACTGGTTCTTCAATTTGCGTGTATCGTCGACTTTATAGAAAGCTACCTAGGCACGCTCCGGTGAGATGTATTTTACGTGCCTGGACATCTTTAGAAGATGAATAATACTTGGTGTAGGCATGTGACTTCCTAGAAAATGGCGGTGTCCATCCTGCTATTGATCGCCAAGCCCCATTTTGTTTTGTAGTCCAGATCTACGGGTACAGTAGCCTTCCATGCCAAATTCCACTCCAGGGATGACAGATTCATAACGGCCCCCAACCCGAGACGAGTAACCTGGAACGGTGTAATTGGGTAGTGGCTGTGTATCGGTCGATGAATATTCATTCGTCAAATTCCATCCGTCTAGTAACTAAATCTCGAAACCATCGCTTGCTAAAGAAACACACGTTCCACCCATCATCTTTCCACCAGACCCTCCTTAAGCACGATTGCCAAATACCCGTGTATTAAGAATACCCCTGATCGTAACGACGCCCCTTTACCCCTCACATGAATCAACCCTGACCTAACCTACCATGAGAAGGAGAGGAAGAAAGGGGTATCGATACAGTTCGAGCAATCAACGCGCAGTCTCGTATCGTATTCTATCATGCGCCGCCAAAGGGAACTGGACAATGCATGCGCGTAAAACCCTGCTCCCAAGCACGTAAAACAAGTCGTCCCCAGCGCTAAGCGCACTACGATGATGGTGACATGTAGTTTCAAAGCATTCCAATATACTCAGGAAACCGAACTGCAGTTACAATGATGATCATAACGTCGCGTTTCCGGGTTTCCTCTCCCGGGCAGCATCCTGGCCGCTACCGTCATCCACGCCCGACGCTACCGCGCCAGACTTCTTCTCGTCCAGGAGCGGGATCTCGTCAACGCTCAAGCGCTTACCGCTCGCCGGGTCTTCGACCTCCACCTCGACCTTGACGCCGCTATCGTCATCGTCGTCGTCGTCATCGTCCGTAGCAGCAGCAGCGGCGACCCCGCCCTTCTTTGCGGGGTCCGAGACGGCCTCCTCCTCCAGCTGCTTTGAGCTGCTGCCGCCGCTGTCGTCGCCCGGCATCGGCATCGGCGTCAGGAGCGGGGACTGGGCGAGGTCGGGGTTGCTCTGCCACTTGGCGACCTCGGACCGCAGGGACTCGAGCTCGCGCTGGAAGCGCTTGCCGAAGACGTCGATGTAGTAGGTGGAGCCGTTGTAGACGCTCCAGACGAAGACGACCATGAGGAAGCCGGCCGAGGCCCAGCGGCTGTAGAACCAGAGCGGGCAGGGCAGCATGGTGAGGACGGCGTACAGGTACTGGATCAGCATGAAGGTGGCCTCCTGCAGGGCGGCGTTCGGCATGCGCAGCACGAAGCGGCCGATCCACGTCTGGGCGTAGGACTTCCGCAGCCACGTGTACGAGGTGGGGCGGCCGGCGGCGATCTTCTCGCGCCGCCGCACCGTGATGAAGAAGTAGTACGTCAGCTGCCACACCGCGTAGGGGATCGTCGACCAGGCCAGCATGGAGAGGATGTTGGCGTAGGCGGTGGGCGAGCCGGGCGGGGAGTTCTTGACCACCCACAGCGCGGGGAACCGCTTCTGCTGCTCCTCGGGCGACAGCAGGTGGACGACGCAGTGCAGGGTCGCGCAGGGCATGATGTGGATGAAGAGCGAGGTGACCTTGTCGAAGTCGTGGAAGACGAGCGAGTTCCGCCACATGATGATGGCCACGGCGTTGTTGCCCATGGCGAGGCAGTAGGCCGAGATGAACATGCGCTTCGAGGACGGGAAGACCCAGAGGCTGAGGAAGAGCAGGAAGTTGACGAAGTAGCAGAGGTCGGCCAGGAAGTAGTGGTAGCCGCGCCGGTGGTACGTGTAGTACCGGATGGGCATGAAGTAGATGAGCTGGGCGGTGTACCAGAGGTGGAACCACTCGGGGAACGCCCCTATGAGGTAGCCGCTGATGAAGATGTTGATCGTGGCGCAGATGAAGGAGACCTTTTCCCGGAGCGTGATGACCTTCGTGTCGTTCCATTGCTTGCTCAGGTTCTCGACGTTTTTCTTCATGCGTTTGCGATATCGTTCGAGTTGTTCATCCGCCGAAGGCACCCGACGCCGCCATTCTTCCACCATACGTTCTCTGGCCTCTTGACCCCGTTCCCTAAGAGCGGCCCGCGATTTGCGGACTTTCTCAGTCTGGGCGGAGATGCCTTTCTGCAGCTTCTCTAGTTGTTGCGGGAGAGCAAAGTTATCGAGCAAGTCCAAGACCGTGAGGCGGTCCAGGGGAGGGAAGGATTCCCAGTCATCATGATACGAGCTGCTACCGAAGGAAGGGTGTCTCGATAGTCGAGGGCTGCTAGGGGCAGTAGGGTCTAGTCTCGGCGTGTTTGCCACGGAGTTTGTCGCCGAGTCTGCATGATTAGGAGAAGAACTCAATGAGCCGGCTGCGATATCGTCTGCCATTAGGCCAGCGTCGCTGCCTCTGTCTGACCTCGCGCCAGGTATAGCTATTGGATCGCTATCACTTTTTGCTTCCATGATCTCGGTGATTGTACGTATGGGGAACCTTCGTGTATCGTTCTGAAAGGATATCCTGCGAAGAGCTTCAGCTCCTCTAAGTATTATAACGTCAGCCATCAGTATTCGATTATTCTCCAAAACCTGCCCTTGGCTTGACTATAGATAGACGATCTCCCAGAGGGGGTGAAGAGTGGTGTAGTAGGTGGTACGAGAATGCCCAAGGACAAGGACGAGTAGCACTTACGACGAGGGGGTCTCCTGTATTAATGGATGTGGAATGGACCCTGATTAGACCCCAAGAACCGCGGACGTTGTATACGGTGACGTTATATAGAGCCGAGCCTCTAAGTCTGCCGGCGCCTCGCAAGTAGATGCAGCACCGTTGTCGTTGTCCGCAGCGGGAGAGCAGGCAGCGCTTGTGATCACCCACACGTGTATAAGCCGAGCGAGAGTTTGGGCGGTTTCGTGCGACTGCGAGCTGGTGCTTGTGATGGAAGAGTCGGAAAGGGGGGAGTTGCTGTTGTGGCTCTCTGCGGCTCTAGGGCTTAGATTGTCTAGCGTTGTGATGCTGATCTGCCCTGTAAGTGGCTGCGATCCAAGGTCGTGTTCGGATGGTGCGATGTGGTTGGACGAAAGCGGGATGGGGATGGAATTTGGGATGGAATTTCATGTATACACTAGGCAGACGGGCTCTGTTGCACGTAAACTCGCAGTGTCAGACACACAGGATTTACAATGTATGAGATTATATGGAAGCTATAAGCGGGCGAACGAAAGTAGTATAAGCTAGGGTGAGTGAAGTGCGGAGTGAGGCGTTGCCGAGTAAGGCGTAGATGGGTAAGTAAATAATAAAGTTGAGTGAGTCTCCAATATCTCCAATAATGAGCTTCGCAGGGTTCGCTTCTGGTGTGCAGATGATCCGTTACTTTTGCACCCCTGTCATGAGGATGTACGTATGATTTATGTAGGTGTATGTGACACACGAACCCGTCTTTTATTTTACATGGATAAAATCCAGATAGATTACGACTTGATGAAAGATGCAGGTAAATATACAACCTGGAATGTCGAGAAAAGCCAGGAACGATGCCACAGATACGTGCGAATATATCATGTGCAACTCTGCCCATGTACCTACACCGTTGTTGCAGGCAGTATGACGCCACACTTACCAGCTCACTGCCAGCATCGAAAATGTGAAAAGCAGGAGGGCCGAGAAGGGTCCAAGTTCACATGCAATCCACCGGGGACTGTGGAAGGATGTGACGTCTGACTGCCTCAGTTGCTAGCAAATCTGGAGTCCGCCCTATCACCTTATTAGTTTATTGGGGCAGGCCGCAAGGACCAGCTACCGGCTACCGCAGGCTACTACCTACAGGCTACAGCTACAGCTACCCTTGTCCAATGATTCCCGTTCCACCAGACTGCAGCTAGCGAAGTACACAGGGAGAGTACACAGGTACCTATGTACCTCCAAGGCGACATCGAACCGGGTTTCCGCTGTTCCCGACCGACAGACAGCCTGACACGCCTGACAATACCGATTGCCAGACGGTAAGCTTGTCGCGCTCCAGCTGCGACTTCCGTTCCAATTGTTATCCGTTATCCGTTACCCTTTACAGCTCTGGCGCGTCTCTTTACTTCGTCGAGGTCCCCGCCATAGAATTTGTCGCGTTTGACCCAAGCAGGTACATACATGTAGGTACTTCGTATGCCGATACGGTTTATGCCCGATACTCTTGAGTCTGGAGTCTCTTATTCGTCCGTACTTGTAACCAAATGTCGTGATGATCTGGAGTTCCCGGGATTCCTGCAAGAATTGCCTGTAAACCGCTCATGTTTGCGACCGATTCGACATTTTCTTATTTTCAAGACGAGATACTCCCAAGAGACAAGAGTAACATTGATGGGATTGACATGCACTAAACCCACATTGGATCCAACGCCGCCGCCGCAATTCAGGGCCGCAACTTTGGAGTCTACAGCTTTTACTACTGCTAGTCACTAAGTTGTAGCTACAGCGCGCGTCGCAATCTGTCGTCGCGTTCAGCTCTAGGATTTCCCATCCCTCCCAACTATCGCGCCTGCGCCTGATACTAAACGCCCTCAACACGCCGACGACCAGCCGCCAAGATGGGGAAGCTCATCCGTCTCGAGCTCTATAGTAAGTGGTGCCGTGTCGCTGCTTTCTCGTGTGCGACGCGCAATTAACGGTGCCGGTAGACTTCAAATCCTATAAGGGTCACCATATCCTCCTATTCGGCGATTCCTACTTTACTTCCATCATTGGGCCAAATGGATCCGGCAAGTCTAATTCGTATGTTCCACTTCATTCACGTATCCATGCTGCCATGCTGCCATGCCACTCAGGTCTTGCGCTTGCTGCGTCGAATAGCTGGCCGAGCTGACTTTGTCCCTTTTCTCACTTCCTTGCAGTATGGACGCCATATCCTTCGTACTGGGCATAAAGTCTTCGCATCTACGATCGACTCATCTGAAGGACTTGATCTACCGCGGTCGAGTACTAAAAACATCCAAGATAAACGACGATGGGTCCGCAGACGCTAACGGTCAAACCAATGGCCACGCGAATGGCGACTCGCAAGACAAGCCAACGCGCAGCGACCCCAAGACAGCCTGGGTCATGGCCGTATACGAGGATGATGGTGGCGATGAGCAGCGGTGGAAGCGCTCAATCACGAACCAGGGGGCGAGCGAGTATCGAATCAACGAACGTGTCGTGACAGCCCAGCAGTACAACGAGGCCCTCGAGGCCGAGAACATCCTCATCAAGGCTCGGAATTTCCTCGTATTCCAGGGCGACGTGGAGGCGATCGCTTCTCAGTCCCCTCAGGATCTTACGCGCTTAATCGAACAAATATCCGGCAGTTTAGAGTACAAGGCCGAGTACGACAGATTACAAGCCGAAGCCGACCAGGCCACCGAGAACACCAACTTCATGTTACAGAGGCGGCGTGGGATCAACTCCGAGATCAAGCAATACCAGGAACAGAAGCGCGAGGCCGAGAACTTCCAAACCAAGACGACAGAGCGCGATGCTGCCATAGTCACACACATCCTCTGGAAACTGTATCACTTCCAGCAGGTCATGGATGATTCCAGTGCTAAGATCCAGGAACATCAGGAGAATCTCAAGGAATTCCGTCGCAATGTCGAATCTTTCGAGAAAAAACTCGAGAATGCTCGCAAAGAACAGGCCGAGGCTGCCAAGGATGCCCACAAGGTAGAGCGACAGATCAAGAAGCAAGAAAAGGAGCTCGAAGACAAGGAAAATAGCCTTATCCCTATCGAGGAGAAGGTCCAGCAATCCAATAATCAGGCCGAGCAGTTTCGCAGAAGAATCGATGGCGTGAGTAAGGAACGGGATGAGCAGAAGAAGTTAATAGCCAAGATCGAAAAAGATCTTGCGACCGTCCAGAAAGCACAGAAACAATTTGAGGATCAATGGAAAGAGACGATGAAGAAGCAGGGCAAGGAGCTGAGTGATGCGGACCGGAAAGAGTACAACACACTACGAGCCCAGGCCATGGCTAAGTCCTCGGAAAACCAAGCCAAACTGGAGAATCTCACGCGCCAGCTTAAGACAGACGAGGTTACTGTCAACAGTCTTCGGGGCAAAGTCGATGCATATCAGGCTGCTGCGGAGAAACTCGAGGATGAATTGGCAACGATCAAGGAGCGAAGAAACGCAACACAGGCCTCGGCCAAGCAAATTGCCGCCGAGATTGATGCGAAGAAAAAGGAGTTTAATCAAATTCAATCGGAGAGGGTGAGGACTAATCAAAGACGGACAGAGCTCGACGAAAAGCTACAAGATGTCTTGAGAAAGTTACTAGAGGCAGACGATGGTAGGCGCCAAAACGACAAGGAGACGAGGATGAAAGAGATGGTCACGTCTCTGAAGCGCTTATTTCCCGGTGTTAAGGGCAGAGTCGGCGACCTCTGCAAACCGAACCAGAAGAAGTTTGATGAGGCCGTCATTACTGCACTTGGCCGGGATTTCGACTCGGTCATCGTGGACACCGAGAAGACCATTGTGGAATGCGTGTCATACCTCAAGGACCAGCGCTTCCCGCCCCTGACCTTTATTCCCCTGGACAACATCAAGCTTCCTGGTGTCAACACTGCAGTGAAGGGCATCCCCGGCTCACGGTTTACAATCGAGACCATCGACTACGATAAGACGCTCGAGCGTGCCATGACATATGCTTGTGGGAACTCTATCGTCTGTGATACCTTAGCGATAGCCAAGGATATCTGTTACCAACGCAGGCTCGGCGTGAAGGCAGTTACTTTGGAAGGATTTGTCATTCACAAGGCAGGTCTGATGACAGGTGGACGAGGGCCGGAGAACAAGGGCGGAAAACGCCGCTTCGAGGAACATGATGTCCAGAATCTACGCAAAATGGCTGACAAGTTCCGGGAGGAGATTGAGAAATTGCCAAGGGCGGATCGCCGAGGCACGGTGGAGGAGACGTTGCAGAACGAGCTAGCTGGACTCGAACAGCGCCTGGCATTCGCTCGCAATGAACTTGGCGCCTTCGAGCAAAACATGGCGAGCAAAAAAAAGGAATTAGACCATGTGAAGCGCCAGCTTCAGGAGTGGCAGCCCAAATTCAAAGAGGAAAGCAGCAATTTGCAAAAGACCCAGTCATCCGTCGAGAAATTTAAAGATGCTGTAGCCCAAGTGGAGGATAAGATCTTCGCCGACTTTTGCAAACGACTCGGTTATGAGGACATCCGGGCATACGAAGCGCAACAGGGCAGCCTCGAACAGGAAGCGGCTGAAAAGCGCACACAGTTCGATCTCCAGAAGACAAGATTAGAGAGCAACAAGAGCTGGGAGACATCTCGACACGCTGAGACGAAGAGCAGGCTCCAAAGTCTTGAAGCTCGGCTAAACCAACTGAACGAGGATATCGAGTCGTATCAGGCCGAGAAAGAGGAGATCGAAGCTGCCATCAATGAAGACCAGGAAGCCCTCGACAAATTGCATGAGCAGCTTGACAAGCTCAAGGAAAAGCTCAGCGCACGTAATGAAAAGGTCACCGAAGCAAAAGCCGAGGTCCAGAAACGGATGAAAGACATCGAGAATAGGCAGAAAGCCATTAGCGCCCTAGAGACGGAGGTCCAGAAGAGCAGTGCCGCTAAATTCGCTCTCCTGAGAAGGTGTAGACTCGAGCAGATTAATATTCCTCTTGAACAGGGCTCCATCGATGATCTGCCCAACGAGGATAACTTGTTGCACCAAGACCCGGATGCGATGGACGTTGACGAGGGCGAGGAGACTAACGTCATGGATGACGCCATGGATGATTACGGTATTGTCGTTAACTTCGACGAGCTGGACGATGATCTGAAGAATGTAAGTTGCATCTCCGCGCCTAAAAAGGTACGATGGTGTAAATCCACCAACTAATGTAACACGAAAATACAGCCTGACGACGACAGCATCGAAGACAAGATCCAGGAGAAGATCTCGACGCTCACGGCGGAGCTGGAGAAGCTGAACCCCAACATGCGCGCGATGGAGCGGCTGGAGGTGGTGGAGGCGCGGCTCAAGTCGACGGAGAAGGACTTCGAGGACTCCAAGGCGGCGCTCAAGGCGGCCAAGGACGCGTTCGACGAGGTGAAGGCGCAGCGGTACGACCTGTTCAGCAAGGCCTTCACGCACATCCAGGAGCAGATCTCGCACGTGTACAAGGACCTGACGCGGTCGGACCAGTACCCGCTGGGCGGGCAGGCCTACCTGGACATCGAGGAGGACACGGACCAGCCGTACCTGTCGGGCATCAAGTACCACGCCATGCCGCCGCTCAAGCGCTTCCGCGACATGGAGCACCTCTCGGGCGGCGAGAAGACCATGGCGGCCCTGGCGCTGCTCTTCGCCATCCACAGCTACCGCGCCTCGCCCTTCTTCGTGCTCGACGAGGTCGACGCCGCCCTCGACAACGCCAACGTCGAGAAGATCAAGAACTACATCCGCGAGCACGCCGGCCCCGGCATGCAGTTCGTCGTCATCTCCCTCAAGACCGGCCTCTTCCAGGACTCCGAGAGCCTCGTCGGCGTCTACCGCGATCAGGAGGTCAACAGCTCTAGGACGCTCACGCTGGATGTAAGTTTTTCATCATCCCTCCTATTTCACCTTATCCATATACTGACTGATACGCTTTCTCTGCAGTTGCGCAAGTACGTCTAGTCTGGTCTAGTCTAGTAGGGTACAGAATGGGAATTGGTTTCGGCATGGATGAATAGGTAGTTTTCTACTAGGGAGTTTCGTGAAGGGTTCTTTATCTCATTTTCTATCTTCTTTCTTGCCGGGATTGCTTTCGTGAACAACTCTTGTGACGAACGAAGGGTAGTTTAGTCTGGCTCGGGAGGAGGTATTGGAGAGATGGGAGGAAGGGGCTTGATTGTGTTTGTGGCTGTCAGTCAGTCAGTCAGTCAGTCAGTCACGGACTACCTACGCTCCTGCTACAGGCTTCCCTGCCTGCCCACCCGTCTATCTGCCTGTCTGTCTTGTTCACGTGGGTTGCTACTGAGAAACGGAAACCGGAGAAGGTGTTTCTGCCATTTTGCCATTGTAGCTAGTTATGTATGAATAAATCACGAAGCAAACTGAGTTCACTCCCATATGCCTACCTACTTGTGCAGCTGCAGCTTCACTCTTGCTTCCCTGTTCTATATATTTCTTCATCACTCATCAATCGCTACAAGGGGAACCCCTTCCCCTTTTGATCCTTTGCGTGAAGTCATCACTAACCACATATTATACGTTTATGCTTATTAATTGTATATTTTCGTTGTGTTTTTGTTCTGTTTGTCTTCTTGTTCGTCGCTACTATCCATTTGCCTGCCCATGCCCTCGGTTTTCTGTCGCTTTTCTTCTATGTCCATATTTCGCCGCCCCCTTACAATGCAAAAAAAGCCAAAAGGACATGGAAGAAAACAACCCAGAAAGAACCTATGCCTGTGTCTGTCTGAACTCCTGCAACGCCGTTGGACACCCTCTGCGACATGCAACTTCATCCCTCATCATCCATCTCTCCCGAATGATGAAATCATGGGCTGGCGCGTGGGCAAATGGAGAAGAAAAAAACAAAAATCACTCGCTTTTCCGCACTCGCTCGCCTCAACTGTATGTGTGTATGTACATGGGTAGACCAAGGCGGGAAGAGGTGGGAGATATGTAGTCCCTCCCCTTCTTCCGCCTTTCTCTCGGCCCTGGGGTATTCTCGCTAGTGAGTTTGGGGGCAACACTGTTGTTCTATGTGTATATATAGGTATGTATAAAGTGTTTTGGTACGATGTAGGTAGCGTAGCGGCATCCGCATCACCCAGTGACCATCAAATCCCGCGGCGCGCATCTTTCCGTCTTCCCTCGTTGTGCGAAGACGCAAAATTATACCGGGAAATGAAGGGTTGGCTGTTTTTTGGGGGTGTTATCTTGCACACGCGGATGGGCGCATCAGACATCCTCGAACGCGACATCTTCGTCGCTATCCCCATCTCCCCCGGCGGCGGGCTCCTCGACCTTGACCTTCTTGGCTGGCCGGTCCTCAGCTGCCGAGGCCGAGGGGGTATCAGCGGCGCTCGAGGTGCCGCTGGACGGGGCCGGACGCTTCGGCGAGCCAACGGCGCCGGTGGTCGTGGTGACCTTTCCAGCGGCTGCTGGCGCTGCTGCTGTCGCCGCGGCACCGAGGCCGATATCCTCGAACTCCTCGTCTTCTTCTTCCTCTTCTTCCTCATCGTCCTCGTCATCCTCCTGCTCTTGCTGCTGCTGCTGCAGCCGGGCAAAGACATCGTCCACGGCGGCCTGCTGCGCCGCCGACAGGTCGTCCTCGTCCTCCTTCTTAACATCCTGGTCGTCTGCTCCCGCGGCCGAGCCTATCTTAACACCACTGGTGGTGGTGGTGGTGCCCGCGCCCGTGCCCGTGCCGGCGGTGCCATCGGTAAACGTGGTGCCCGTGACTGTCGACTTGACGTGCCACTCGGGCAGAGCGTTCTCCTGGGCCTTCTTCTCCTTGCGGAGGCGCTCGGCCTCTTTCTCGGCCTCGGAGGGGCCCTCGGCGTCGGTGATGCTGATGGCGATGCTCTTCGGGCCCGTGTTGGCCATGCCCTTGACGGCGGTCGGCTTGGCGATGCTCTCGACGACCACCGACTGGGCCACTTGGTTCTGGGCGTCGCGGACGACGGGGCGGGCGATCGAGTGGGCCACCTCGAACGTGTTGTCGGGGATGTGCACACTGTCGAGCTGGGGCAGAAGGTCCGTTATGAACTTCAGCTGGTTGTTCAGCTTGGTCGACTCCTCGTGGCCGCCCGCCAGGCGGTTGGGATCCTGAATCAGCGGGTTGTTGCATCGGTGGCACAAGAAGCCGCTCTGCTGCGTGAACACAGCATCGATGACCTCGAGCTCGGAGTACTCCGCCTTGCACCGGGGGCAGAAGTAGAGCTTGTTCTCGGTGGTTTGGCTGGCCTTGCTCTGGATCTCTTTGTCTATGGTGTAGACCCTCCACTTGATGGCGTCGATGGCTTGGCGGTAGTCGATGTAGTAGTAGGTACGATTTGTCGGTCGCTGCTGACCTTCTCGTAGCTCCGGCCGGACATGCACCTGAATGAAGCGGTCCTCGCGCAGTCGGCCGCAGATCTTGTGCAGGTCCTTCAGGTTCATGTTCATGAGGTAGGACATGTCATCGTCGCGTAGAGCGGAATGGATGACGAGCGCATCGACTACAAGTATGTGCCTTCTATCGAAAGTCTTCGCATCGTCATAGAATGCGCGTACGACAGAGCGCACAAGCGTCTGGGCCAAATCCATGTTGATGGGGGCGGTTCTTCCTCCGGGACTCGGGCCAAGAAGCGCAAATGCGAAGGTGCGGAACTTGCGAAAGTGTGGAAGTGCGCAGGCTGTTCGAAAGAAGTCGGACGAGGAGGAGAGAGCGTGAGGCGTATGAGTACTCGTATCAATACGTAGGAATGATCGCGTCGGACGGAGTAGTTGAGGCGAATCGGTTGGAGGAGAGAAGGACTGAGTTTAAGTGGTGTAAGCAGGGAGGAGGATGGAATGATCAAATCGTTCTCCCATTGTTCATCAAAAGAATGCGATTATGCGACGACAGCAGATGTGTCTTGGCTTTTATTATGCTTTCCAAGGGCAAAAAGGTTTCTTATTAAAGCATATTTAGGATTTAGGGTTCACTTTCATGGAAAAAGGAATGATCGAGAGGGCGAAGAATAGGAATAAGGAATTGGATTGGAATCGGCGCCGCTGCTTCGTCAATGGACTTGAGAACGAACAACGAACTTTCGGATGCCCTCAGCCAATGCTTAAACTTTGATGTTGAGGCTCAAATCCCGGCATGTCCAGGCGTTGCTTTCTGGCAGGTACTTCTGTAGGTACTTGATTAGGTACCTGTCGTCTACAGCCTACAGGCCAGCTGGGAGATCTGCAGGTGTCTCAGATTAGATAAGCGCGCAATCTGCAGGTGGGCCTCAGGGCCTAGTGCTATATGTACATACATACACGGCTGTAAGCTGTATAAATAACATTGATGATTGAACAACCGTAAAGTGACGCCACCCCACTACCATCGCGAGCTCTCTAGCTCTTTCAAACTCACAGCCAACGCGACTATCGAGACATACCCGGGCCCGATATACGCTCTTTTGACACAGTTATCCTTTCTAGCTCCTTATCGCATCGCAAAAAAAACGACCAAGATGCCGAAAGCGGAAGTTGGATCGACGAAATACCTAGGTAACAAGTTGAAGGCCAAGGGTCTGCAGCGGCTTCGATGGTACTGTCAAGTGTAAGCTCCCTTGCGCACGTACGAATACCTCTTGAACATGTTGCTGACGATGGAGAAGATGCGAGCGCCAGATGCGCGACGAGAATGGCTTCAAGATGCACACCCAATCCGAATCACACGTGAGCGAACACGAACCCCAGCGTAGTATATGAGCGAGCCTTAACACTTCGCAGGTACGGCAAATGCTGTTGGTCGGCGAGGATCCCAAGAAGTATATCCACGAGTACAGCAATCAGTTCAAGAAGGACTTCCTACAGTTGCTACGTACCAGCCATGGCGAGAAGCCGGTCCTGATCAACCACTTCTACCAAGACTACATCCACAATAAGGAACATATACATATGAATGGTACGTTGTGAACACCGCGGTATACCATGTCTCGAGTAGGAAAGGCTAACAGGACTACAGTACGTGCGATTTGTCCCCCGGTCGAACGATCTGAACCTCGGCCTTGCGAGAGAAAAAGCTGACGTGAAAATAGGCTACGAAATGGCCATCGCTGACGGAGTTCGCCAAATACCTGGGACGAGAGGGAATCTGCAGGGTCGAAGAGACAGACAAAGGCCTTCACATCGCATGGGTCGACGACTCTCCCGAAGCCCTACGGAGGAGGGACGCGGTACGCAGGAAGGAGATGCAGGACAAGGGCGACGAGGAGCGGGAGCAAAGGATGATCCGGGAGCAGATCAAACGAGCTCGGAGAGAGGCGGCAAGCGGCGGCGGCGGTGGCGGCAAGGAGGAGGACGACGCGGAGGAAGAAGCCGAAGCCCGTGAGCTCAAGCGCCAGGAAGGCGAGAAGATCAAGCTGTCGTTCGGTGCCAAATCCGCCGCTCCATCAGTGCAGCCAAGCAAGGACCCTCCTGCCGAGCTGCTGCCACCTCCGCCGGATGCGGTCTCGTCAAAGCCTCCGGAAGGCGAAGTCACCAATGCCGCAGAAGCCGCGGGTAGCTCCGCCACAGCGCCGCCACCGGTTGCCCCGGCACCAGCAGCTGCGGAGAATCCCGCTCCCGCATCCGTTTCCGCGTCTGGTCCGGTGTCGCTGAAGATGGGGGCGGTCAAGCCGCAGACGAAAAACGTTTTCGCGGCGGCTAAGAAGAACGCGCTGGCCGGGGGCCCGAAGAAGAAGTCCGCGTTTGAGCAGCCGAAGAAGGTGAGCGAGGCGGAGCGGATCATGAAGGAGGAGATGGAGAGGAAAAGAGCTCGGGGGAGCTCCGGCTTCAGCGGTGCCAACAAGCGGCAGAAGATGTAGACTTCTCCCCCACGTGCTGACCTTAATTCCTTATTTTACCTTTTCAGGCTGGGCCGAGGGAAGAGTGAGACAATAGTTGTTGCTTATTCCTACATAGCGAAGGCGTTCAGGTTCAGTTATGGTCGTTGCGGCGCCTATGCCGAGGCTATACAGAGTTATCTACGGTATTATCTCATTTGAATGATTCCTCTTGCATACCGGATATAGAGAGATGTGCGGCTACAGCCATAATTATCGCTTGAATTATGTTATCCTCAATGTTCTTAGTCCAGTCTCGCTAGACTTGTTCGAACACATCCGTGCTTCCACGTGCCCGCTGGGTTTCTAGAAGCATTCTGGATCTTTTCTCCTTGATAACGTTCAGTATTATGCATTGGCCATCTGCCATGGTACCTAAGCTATGTAGCACTGCTCGTCAGGGTCCGAACTACGTAACTGTAAGTAACAATTACTAGTTACCCAATCGCCTTCCACCCACATATCTTTTACCGCTCCGCTAGTTTCTTCATACCTACCTGAACTAGAGGCTGGACGGAGCATGCCATTTCGAGGCACGAGGCGAAATGTTCCCATTGTCTTAAATTAAGGGGGGGGCTGGCGACTTTACCGCCATCAACTAGAGTTAACACGTGTAGCCCGGGGCTGAAGAAAACGAGGGATGGGGGGGTTCTTTCTCTACACTAGGTCCTCGTGGATTTCCACCGATCGAGTGAGCGAGCTAATCGGTGTGTGTCACCGGCGCGGCGGTATGTACATATGACGAGGAGAGCGGGGAGGGGAAGCATCAACGCCGTTGTTGTTTCTGTTAGTTGTCATGTCATGTCATGTCTTGCCTTGCACACTTGACTCAGGCTGTGCGAGCCGGCAAGCTCCTGAAACACATGAAATGAAATCAAGCACGAACGGCCCCGGTCCAACCAGAGTGCAGAGAGCGCTCTCTCCGCTTGTTGCCATGTCGTTCGCTGCAGGAGAGCGGGAGAGAAAAAGGGGGGAGAGGAGGACTAGAGGGCGTATGTGAGCGTGTAACCTCGCCCTCAAATGTGGTGGTTGAATCTCCGGGCCCACGATCCACGGCATCTACATGTATGTATGCGCGTATCCGGCGTCAGCTGGTGTACGTATTGTACAGACAGTTTGGCGGTCTGACCTACCTGGGTATATACCTAACTTACCAGGCTATAGACGAGGCAATGGACATTCGAACTTGAGTTACCTACTTCTCCTCAAGTCAAAGAACAATCAACTCGATAGTTCTATAGCGCTAGATACTCAATACTCACAAAGTAGCCAGCCTCCCGTTAGCCGGCCCGTAGAACGGCTGGGGTCCAAGGTGGAAGTGGAAGAGTGGAAGTGGAAGTCTGTAGGTTCCAGCTAACCTACTCTCGCCTCGCTCGCCTTGTCAATTTTATCTGTTAACCAGGGCAGCTGCCAGGGGTAGCAGGAGCTTCCAGGTCCCATAGGTAGCAGACCGCAAATCGCATGACATCACATCATACTGCAGCATACAGCTGCCCCTATACGCATGGGCTTTCAGCGGAAATCCAATACCAGCTGCGACTGCTTCGTAGCCTGTTAGGTAGAGATATAACTAGCGATAGTTGCTTCAGGTTTGTAACTAGCAGTAAAGCCTGCCAAATACTTCGCTGTAAAGAGACAAGGCGGTCAAAGCCAGATTAAATTACTCTCAAATCTCAAATGTCAAGATAGGACGGCGCCGGGTTGCTTTACTTGCAAATCCCGAGCAATAAGTAGTGAGCAATATACGAACCGCGAATTATTCCCAGAGCTCCCCCTCCAACTCAGGATGACAGAAGCCGGATAGCTGCCGCTAAGCTGAACTGCTCGTCAGATCGGATCCGGTTAAAGTCAATTGGGGGTAACACCTGCATTGTGTCATGGGGGTTGAAGTGTCCCTCTTTACCACATTGCCACACCCACGTAGGATACCTGCCTACATATACGCAGTCTTAGAGCGCAATAAGTTGGAGGATATATCATTAGCTCTCCTACATGCGTTTGCCTATACCTTACTTCGTCTTTATACTCGATGGTAGCTAGCTTAATACATAGAAAAGCGATACGCGATGTCGAGTTGTACTGCAACCCCATTGTATAGAATAGGCAGAGCGCTTCCATTTCCAATGGAGTGATTTCAAAGCAGAAAGGGTCTTGGCTGCGAGGAGATTCGTTCCCCTGTTGAAACGAGCTGTATGCACTATGAGCTCACAATCCTGCCGAGTTGGGGTCGCTGGGTCCCTTCCATTTTTTCGAGGTCTCTATGTCGGTCTTTGGGTCTTTAAGTATTCCGGTTTACTGCTACTGCTGCTTGCTTGCCCTTGCCCTTGCCCTTGCTTGAGCTACATACTATTATGTATGTCGTAGTTACCTTCCAGCTGGAGCTGGTTGGAAAGTTTAAAGTAGGCGATCGGCTACTCTGATCCCGGCTGCGCCCGTTCGTCCCGAGCCTACCTCCTACCTTCTACCTCCTACAAGAGACAAGGAATCTTGACAATCAACCTCCCACAGCGGTTCGAGGCGGGCCGGGTATCCATCTCCGACTCTCGACGTTCGTATACCTACATAGCAGATAGCCACGAAACGACCCCCACTGTCCAGCCATTCGCACTCAGGAAGACCACCTCCTTTAGCTATATGATAGATATGATATACCCAGTATGCCTATTATACGTAGCTATAGCTAAGGTAAGGGCGGTAACCGAATACCAGCGCAAGGATACAAGGGAGACATTTGTGGGGTAAGAAGCCAGCTCCAAAGGGGTTAGCTGGCTGATGGCCAAGACTCTCACTAAAGCCAACCCTTTCCGCCTGTCTGTTCCCAACTCTCGCCTATCGCCAGTGCTTTAGGGGGGACTGGGGGGGTGAGACGCAGTACATACATTGGTACTGAGCTCCAACCCAGAATCCAAGACATGTATCAAAACAGCACGCCTTTTAGGTCTTTTAGATCCTTTACCTACAGAGGAGCGACTGCTGAAGATAAAATAAAGAGAAAGGGGGCGGAGGCACAACGGATATAGCGGATGAATCCTCTTGACCCGAGAGTTCGAAAGACATGAAAGACACAGCTGCCTGTTGGGCTTGTCCACGTAGTTGGTCAGCTAGCTCGAGGTTGTTGTCAAGGTCGAATGGACCGCTTTGCTTGCTGTACTCTGCTTGCTGTACTTTGCTTGCTGTGCTTGCCGTGCTTGCTTCGAAAAGCCAAGTTCCTTAGGTAGTTAGTAGTTAGTAGTTAGTAGTTAGTTACCTAAGCTATGTCTTCCCTACCACTTGCACCTACCACTTACCACTCACTTACCACCTTACCTAAGGGCCAACTCCACAACGTACTAGAGAGCTAGGGGTAAATATTCAACGCTATGGTTGTACCTGTGCCATAGCCGGCCCATATACAGTGTACCGCAGCTGAGGGCAAAGACAGATTGGGGCGCAACTGGGGCAGGTCCAAGGTCTGCAGGTTTGAGAAAAAAAGGGTCAACGCTCAAAAAACTGCCCGAAAGCCAACTACGTCCCGAACGAACCATTCCTGGGACTCCGTCAGTCACAGTTCACTTCAGTTCAGTTCAGTTCAGTTTTATTGACACTTTCACTGGCTGCGAGCACAACTACCACCACCGACTATCACCACCACCCATCACCATCACCGCCCGTGATAGTGACGCCCATCTACAGGCACGAGGTGGTAGTTGTTACAGAACTGGAAGTAAGTCAGGACCCACATGACATGTCTTTATATCCCCAGCACCAGAGACCGCACCGGAGAGGGCGAGAGAGAGTGTGTGTGAGAGTGTGTGAGCGAGAGGCGAGAGCATGCGCACACACAAGGTAGACAAGACAGACCTGTACGGGGGGTTGGCCGGAGAGTTGCTACCTGGAGGAGATACGTACGCAGAATCGCCCTGACGATAGCATCATAAACGCACCCATTAAGCTTAGCCCGTTGATTATTCCGTTCCCTTCTTCCACCTGCTTGCTTGCTGTACCTAAATAAATCCGGGACTCAAACTGTTTTCCCATCCTCTTCCCTCAGAGCAGCTAGGCAGCGCTCCCCCCATCTTTCCACATCAGCATCACCACCTACTCTGATTCCCCATTCCTTCCATCTTGTCAATCTGCTTCGGAGCTACAAGGCTTTATCAGACATCCATCCAATACACGTAGTGTTTCTCTTTCGAGAGAGGCCCTTCATCTACCAATTCTACTGCAATTCCCTGCGCGTGCGTACTTTGCTCATGTACTCACATTGGTTCCCTCTTCAAGCAGGAACCCCCAACAGTAGCCAGCAGAAGACCTCGTCTGTCTGAGCTCATCCACTCACTCACTCGGGTCACTCGTTGCGGCAGCTAGACAAGCTGTTCTCATACCTTACCTCGAACAACGGAACTCGATACGATTTCAAGTTCGCTTCACCCTGCGAGACGATCCTCTTCCCAGTCCGCCTGTCCTGACCGTTCACGATCCTACCTTGTTTCCCACTAACCTACAACCTACGACCTACACCCTCGGATCTCGGCATTGTTCGATCTTCGAGTCTACGAGTACCAATTCCTTCCCAAAGCTTCTCCAAAAAGTGACGCTGGACCTACCATATCATCGACCTCTTTTCCCTAGCCACTCGGAAAGCTCTACGTCAGCGTACATCCATACCCAATAGGTCCCTACATCATATCTCTATCTGGTATACTGTACGAAAGAACCATCCATCATGTCGAACCCGACTACCCCTCCGAGTCGTTTCGATCGTTACGTTGTCATTCACGTCGCAACCACTTGTGACGAACATGGGGTCTATGTGACCAAGGACTCCGCTGAGGTTATTGAACTTGGCTGGATCCTTCTGGATGCCAAATCCCTCGATGAGGTACGTACAGGGGAGGGACATATACCGGTCTAATCTACCGGTCTAATCCAACAGCCCATTCTCAGCTTGATGATCTGCTCATGAGCTGGTAACAATGACATGCTGTATACACTGTCTGGATTGTTGGCTGACAAGGATTTTGTTTTCCAGCTTCACCGCGAGAGTGTCCTCGTCAAGCCTATCAACACACCTATTACTCCCCTATGCAGTAAGTTGAACTCCTCTTTGATATACGCAACCCAAGGATGTGTGTATGTGTCTGTGTGTGTGCTAAACGGATTGTCTTGCAGCCAGTCTGACTACTCTCACATGGGAGCATGTTCGCAATGCGGGTACTTTCAGAGATGCCATCAACCGCTTTGATGCCTTCGCCTCTGAGCATCTGACCTCCCAGACCTTGGACTTCGTGTTCGTCACCTTGGACGCTTGGGACCTCCGTGTTCAGCTACCCCGTGAGGCCCGCGATAAAGCTGTTGTACTGCCCCCGTATCTTCAGCACTCGCGCACGTTCGATCTTCGCACCGAATATCAGCGATGGCAGCAGCATCATCCGGAGTCTCTTCCCTTCGGCCCATCTATGCTGTCGAACATTTGTGCTGCCCTCGAAGTCGAGCCTGTTCAGTCGAGCGCACCGATTAAGCACAACTTGCCTTTCCACCTGCAAGCTCTGGCTCCAGCTTCGCCTCGCAGAGCCATGGAGGAAGCGGTCACTCTGGCTAGAGTCCTTCGAGGTTTGATCCGCAAATCACAGCCGGCGCAGGATCATCCGGACGTTCTGACCCGTCCCATGGACGCCCGCGCCGATGTCCGCGCTTTCCTGTCCGAGAGAAGCAAGGTTCTTCACATGTCTGGCCTGCCGCATGACACTACTCAGTCGGAACTTGAGAGCTGGTTCACCCAATTCGGTGGCCGCCCCATCGCATTCTGGACTCTGCGCACTCCTGAGCAGCATAAGCCCACGGGCACCGGCTTTGCAGTGTTCTCGTCCCATGAGGAGGTGAGCTCAATCCCATGTACATGCAATGAATGAATTATGTCATACTCGGCCATACCATTTTGGGTGGTTCCACCTTCTCCAAGGGTACAGCCCTGCCTTTGGGCTGCTCGCTATTGGATAGTCATTGCTTTCATCCGAACTTCACATGCTGACCATGTTGTACTAGGCTGCCGAGAGTCTCTGCATGAATGGACGTGCGTTGAACGAGAAGGCCATTGAGGTTTCTCCCTCTTCCAGCCGAGTGCTTGACCGTGCGGCGGAGATTCTCACCCCCTTCCCACCGAGTAAGAATCGACCTCGCCCCGGTGACTGGACTTGTCCTTCATGTGGTTTCTCTAATTTCCAGAGACGTACCGCTTGTTTCCGCTGCTCTTTTCCTGCGGTCAACTCTGGTCCCCAAGGCGGGGAGATGGGATACGGGTTTGGCTATGGTCCGCCGGCTATCATGCCTCCCCCTCACCATGGTGGTCACCATGGCAACATGGGTCACGGCGGAGGTCGTATGGGCGGCAGCGGTGTGGTTCCTTTCCGAGCGGGAGATTGGAAGTGCGGTAACGAAGTTTGCGGTTACCACAACTTCGCCAAGAATGTCTGCTGTCTGCGTTGCGGCGCCAGCCGTGCTGGTGCTGCCGTTGTGGCTGATGCAGGCTATCCTAACGCAGTCAACAGCGATCCTACCTACGGAATGGGCTCCGGCTCGATGGGCGGCACTCCTGGTCCTGGTCCTTTCGCCTCTGCTGCCGGTCCTTTTGGCGCGTCCAGTAACTATGGTCAGCACTTCGGAGGTCCGCCTAGCACCTACGCTCTGCCCTCCGGCATCGGTGGCGGCGCTGCTCCGTACCCATCCCTGAACACGCACTTTGGTCCGGCTCCTGGTTCCCACTCGGCTGGCCCGTTCGACAGCCGAGCTGCTGAACAGGCTTTCTCAGCTGCTAACAACGGCCCCGCCTCCGCTGGTCCCTCTAACAACTTCTACTCGTCGCAGTCCGAGAATGACCCTTTTGCGTTCCTCTCTTCGGGTATCGGTGGCTTGTCTGTCAGCGGCAATGAGAATCGCCAGAATGGCTCAGGCGCGCCTCCCAGCAAGTCGCCGGCTTAAATCCTTAACCACCCGGACATTCCTACTTACATGATGTTCATTGTGGATGTCATTGATTTTTCGGAACGCATTTGGAATTCAGGTTTCAAGATAGATGGTCATCAGCCTTATACTTTGGCAGTACTTCTTTGGACTTACGACGCCTTCGGCTATGGCAAAGTTTGGAAGATCTGGTTCGAAGAGGCGAAGCTATGCTCTGGATCTGCGGCGTGTGGTGTGTACGCGCGATGCACAAATTACAACTTGATGTTTGAGGGGAGTTAGAGTGGCAAAACTGGCGAGTTCTCGGCATTATACGACCCGGAATCCCTCGGCTGGATTGTCTTATACATTTGATGCTCTCGCCTTTACGGGCGGGACAATTGTCTGTACATGCATGGACTCTGCGGAATGGATGGAATAGTGGTGCATAGCGCAGGGAGTGTGTAAAGGATATCCTGGCTGGCTATCTTTTTGTTGATTTTCTTTCGATCGCCCAAGTTACTGTATTTCCCTTTCGTTCATCGTTCCTCGTTTCTCTCTTCACCCATCGTCTTTCTCAACTTCTTGATACATCTCCCCTTTTCACCATTCTTGTTGATTATCATTTGCGAAAAAGAATTGTTTTGCCTGGAAATTTCTAGGAAGGGCGGCCACGGTGGCTAGAGGGGAGCCAGGGAGTCAAGGTTGACTGGCAAGGCAGGCAGGCAGGAAAATCTGGAAAGGGTGAAGGACGGCACTTTTTTTATTATTGCGGCTTTGATCGAGACAACCTATTCCCCTTGCAAGAAAGAACCCTCCACTTTTCACCACCCCAAGACCGAAGAAGCTACTCTTATATTGTGTTTCTCCACCGTCATCATCGTCATCGTCATCATCCAATCATCATTCTTCAAGTCTTGCCAATCGTTTTCTGTTTTCATCATTTTTGCTTCATGCGGGAGGAGGGGATAGAGAGGCGAGGAAGGGGGGGAGGGGGAAGTGTGTGATGAACATATGTGGAAAAAATGGCAGGGGAAGGGGGGGAGGGGGATGGCAGGGAGGATAATGGCCTGAGATAGACGGCGTGTTGTGACTATACTAGCCCTGGTTGTGTTAAGGGCGGAAAGGCTAAAGGAAAAAGGCTATGTTGTTATTGTTGCTAATAAATATTGCTGTCATGATGATATATCACGTTGCGAGCTGTGTGCTTTTGTTTAGTCTTCTTGTCCTGTGGCCCTGTGTATGGCCACCTCTGACGAAGGAAAGGGCTATGCGTGTCTCTTCCAGATACATCAGTAGGTGTCATTGATGCGTGTAAAAGCTATGTGTGGGTGCCGACGGGCTTCCGACGATGCTCGTATGACGAAAACCGTTCGTAGAGAATGGGATGGGTGATAGAGGCAGGCAACGTGCCCTTTTATATCGGAGATTACGGCAAGTAGACGTGATTTTTTGGTTAGACGGGAGAACTCTCTGTGATGACAGTGGTGATGAATGCAGCAAACGGGTGGAAATCCCTAAGCTTTGGCGGTTGAAGAACCGGTGATGTATTGGAACATGTTGACCATACCTTCGAACCTGCTCGACCACCACCAGATGGGCTGCCTGGTGTATATATGGGATGGGTCCCTAGACCAAAGTACCGCTGTGTACCATTTCACACGCCCGCCTTCATGACTAGGTATAGTTGCGGGAACCGACCAACTAACTGCCCGTCAGATGCTCACGATAACTTACCTCCCTACCGTAGTACTACTATGGCTGGATCCTGCTTGCCGTTGCTCTCCACTGCTCTGTTGCCCGTATCTAGCGTTATCATGTCCCATCCCATCACATCCAGAGCATAGGCGCCAGCGAGAACAAGAAACAAGCACAAACGCCCACGAGAATGCTGAAGCCTCGTGGCGGGCCAAACCTCTTGCCGCTCCATAGGTTGGTGGATAGGTACTGCTCTCGAACCGGGATCTCTCTACCCCCTTCTTCTGACTGTGATCTCTCTCTCCCTCTCTTGTGCTCTCCCTCTCTCGTGTGTACCCCTCGTAGGTATGTGTGTATGTATGCCCTACACATTACCCTGCTCTGCCCTGCCCTGTCTCGCCTATCCTCGACGGCCTTTCTATAATTTGCCCTTGATCTAGTTAGTTGTCTTCTCCTGAACTGTCGGGGCCTTGCGGGCTTTTTGTCTTAACTACTGACAGGCTTGGGCTTCCCTCGGTAGGTAGCTTCGGCGATGGATGGCGTATGGCTTGCGGGTTGGGCATCTTGTTTTCGCGAATGCGGTGGGATGGCATCGGATGGGATGGCATCGGACGATGGGCTGTTTCGGCTGGTCTTCGTTCGGTAGTCTGATGGATTGTAGATGATCCTGTTAGATAGGTAGTTGGTTACATGTCGATTGGCTATTGGTTACCGGTACTGACCTGAAGATCCTGTGTGTTGTCTTTCCTCGAATCAGCGAGCGAACGGGTGAATAATACCACACGAGCCGATTCCAATACCTTTCCATCCAGCTGCCGTTACTTTCGTATCATCCCGAGTGCTCTGGTGCGTGGCACATGGGCCCCACGACGGGGAGGGAGCTTCTAGATACTTTGCTACCGCGGTATACCTAGGTTCGAGACCTGGACAGCGCCCTATGGCTACAGAACGACGAGCACACTGATATTGCCTTCCAAAAGGCCGCGGGGAGGGGGGTATAACCGCCTGGTAAGGCAAAACAACCCGCTTTCGGACAAGATGTGTCTTTCATCATGTATTTTGGTAGTTATAACATCCTATGGCGAGTTGCCGTTGCACGTACTCCCGCGTACTTCCCTGGCAGCAAGGGCTCTGCAAAAGCACCATGGTTCTAGGTGCTTTGGCGGTTAAGTCATTGCGCGTGGCATATCCAGTGCCAGCCAGGGAGAAATTGCTACAGGTCGTCGAATGGGTGTAAACATGTCAATCGAGTAGAGTAGGTTAAGAAGTAGACATCTATGAAGTACATTGGTGTCATGATACCACCCAATACGCGCAATATGTTAGGCTGGAGGTTTGAAGACGATGTTCGTCGTCGCCTGTCTAGCAGGGCATTCAACTAGGCAAGCAAGCAAGCACGAGTTCATCGAATCTTAGGTCATTAATAGTCAGTCGGTTGTGCAATATTTGTTGTCTGCGGGTATCTCTCTAGCTACCTAGGTGCGCCTCAATAACATGATGGATGGATGGACTTTGAGTTCTTAAAACTACACATGTAAGTATGTCTATAGAAACCTCTCCGCCCTTCACCGTGATTCCAGCGTTCACCTTAACCTATGAGATGGAAACAGTAGTTCAAGTTGAAACACCACAGCCGTAGTAGAATAGAAGTAATCAACATCAAGGTTGCTTGCCAGCAAAGCGAAGGGGATAGTTGGGACATGTAACTTGGTGGCTGACGATGGAACAAACGAAATAGTGGCTTCAGGGCAGGGGAAACGGGAGTGTCAGTCCTGATCTGCGACGATGAGAAGGGAATGCCTCCCTTCAGTACAATAGAAACCGGAAAACTGATGCCATGTCCTTTCATCCCACCCCCGCCTATGTATGCCTCCATAACATGACGATGCCCTCCTTTTCAAGGCGTCCCTCCACCTTCTCAAGGGCCAGGGGTAATGCTCAGACCAGCCCAGAAAACGGCAGAGGGTCGGCGGTCCGGCGTGCTGTACGTGTCCGGCGGCGGCACGATCGCGTTGCCGTTCATGTCCGTCCGCTGCACGATGTTGCGGACGCCCTCGAGCTTGCGGCGGAGCTCGTCCCACGCCTCCAGCAGGGCCCGGGCCACGTCGTCGATGGGGCGGATCTGCGGCACCACCACTTGCTGCTGCTGCTGGTGCTCGCCAGGTTCGTGCGCCGCAGTAGGGCCGATGGCGAGCACCTTCTTGGCCAGTCGGACGGGGTATCCGGAAGCGACGGCGTACATGGACGCGGGCGCCTGGCAGTCGGCCGTGGCCCAGGGGATGACGCCGCGGCTGCGGCCGTCCCAGAACGGGCCGCCGCTGTCGCTGCCGCTGGTGGCTTTGATGACCGCGTTGATGTCGTCTTCGTCCTGCTGGACGTGGTTCTCCACGATCGGGACCAGGTGGGCGGCGTTGCTCGGCAGCACCAGCACGTGCGTCGGCTGCGTCCGCTGCAGGGGCTGGGGCTGGGACAGACGCCGGAGGGTGGACATGGACACGGGCATGGGCGGCGGCGGCGGGAAGTAATACTGCGGCGTGGAGGAGGGAGTCATAGCCTGGAACATCTGTTCCACCTCCTCGCGCTTCTTGGCCGATGCGGCCCTAGCTGATGCTGATGCCGCGCCCCTAGTTGATGCTGCGCCCTGAGTCCCTGGGCGCACTCTGCCGTAGCGAGGCCAGGGCGTGCCGGGGACGGGGAACCGGATGGCGGGCGGGTAGATAAAAGAATCATGGTACTCCGCATAGTCCTCGATGAACGGGGATCCGCCAGTCTCGTAATCGTCCGCGGCGGCTAATTCGGCGGCGGCTAATTCGGCGGCGGCGGCGGCCGCGCCGGCGGGGGTGTCGAGCCGCTCGGTGTCGTTCTCCTCTAGCTCTCGCATCTTCGGGTTGCGCATCTCGAGCGTCTCAAGATCGTCTAGTCTGTCAACAACGCGAGACATGCTAGGGTTGGAAGAAGACACGATGATGATGGGTTTCTTGACCGGGGGGTAAGAAGGCGTGTGTTTCTCCTCTCGCGATGGCAGCTGCTCGGAGGGGACGGTCGGGTCAGCGGTAGCATCGAGGCGCTCGGTATCGTTGTTCTCTAACTCGAGCATCTTGGGATCGCTCATTTCGAGATTCTCGAGATCGTCCAGCTTGTCTGCAACAGCCTGAGGCACGGAAGAATCAGAGGAAGAGGCCATGATGATGATGGGGTTGCTTGGTTGAGTGGCAAGAAGATGCGTGTAGCTTTGCTTTGATGACAGCTTTCTTGTCAAAGATCTGACGGATTGGCAATAAGAAAGCCTTTTCTCTGGTGATAGCTTCTCTCAGCTGGGCATGCTTCGCAAGCCTGGATGTGGGAGAAAGAAGAAGAGGGAAGGAAGAGGGAAAACAAATTGGGGGGATTAGGCAAGCGCCCATCAAGGTGAGTAGCTGGCTACCAAGTTACATGAGCTTCAGATAAGGGTTCGTCAACAGCATGCGGCCGAGTGAAGATAAGTAGTCTCGGCAGAGCGTGTCAACTGACTACAGATTAAGGTACAGATTAAGGGGTCGGCGATGGAGGCTTGTAGCTTCCCTGTGGCAGAAGCGTGGACCGAGTGCGGGAGCCCTCTACATGAGGCAATCACTGGAGACAGATTCATATCTCGTGCGGATAGATCGTTGCCTGAAAAGCCGGGATGATGAATTCAGTTGTTGGCTGGGCTGCCTGCCCCCTATGGGATATAGGAGGGGAGTGAACCTGCTTCTACTAGACATCGAACCTTTCACGCTTCCAGATAACACATGGATCTCAGAACACGTCCCTTCCTGGCACTCCCCTTTCTTTCCCTCCAGCAGGACAGATAGCTACTAGGATCTGCAATCACTCTTATACAACATTACTATATACTCATCTAAAGGGGATGGGCGGTCGTGGCATGCGGAGTACTGTGTTATGGTCTATTTGGAGATGTTCAAGCTCTGTGTGGCATTGTTTCGTGATTACTGATGTCGCCTTAAGGGGGCAATGTGATAAATAGTTCCTCTAATCACCATTCACATAGAAAATCCCCTAGACATATCGTCTTTAACGCTGTTCGTCCACTTTATTACAGTATGATTAGGTCCTCCCTTCAGTTAAGGGATACAGAACAAAGCTTCCACTGTAGAGTCAAAAGACACATTGTGCCATCTCCTTGTTTACGTGAAGCTAACCCCCTGAGGTTGTCTTCATGCTACCAGAATAAGACTAGGGCCCATGGCATAGACAGATGGGTTGTCATGGTAAGGATGTGAGGAAATGCATGCTCCTGGTCTGTCGAGAAAAGATGCCAACAATACACTAGCAAGCGAGAGGCATTGCCATGAAGGCGGGTGCTACCTGTTTATATACAAGGCGTTTGGCAGCTTGAAGTTGATACTATGACTCGACTGTGTAGGGGATCTTGGATACTGAAAGAGCCCTCCCATATATGACAGGATGGACAACGCCCCCTTTGATGATAGCTCAAGCATGCGTATGTTTGTCAGAAGCGGGAAAACAGCTAGCCAGCGGACGCTTGGAATATCGCATCCAAACTACCAGAGTGTCATGGGAGGGACAGACCACAACCACTGAGCCACGATGTCACCAAAAGAGGATACAGAATCCGAAGTCAATACTAGTATATCTGGAGCCCCAGGGCTTGGCCATCTCAAGGCATCCAGATGCCATAGCTCTACAGACCATAACATAGTGTCTACACCTAATGTATTGGTGCCCTCAAGCTAGCAACCAGTACAGGTTGTTGAACTGGAACAAAGGCTGAAAGGGCTCAGAGTTGGAATGGATCATTGTGGGAGTTGCCTGCTCTCCTATGCACACCTGATACTGACATGCTCTGCATTAACACTAAGTACTAACTACTAGTAGCGATGCTGTTTGCTATAATGTGGTTACGACACTCTGCAATCTTCTATATGGTACGTGCATGCAGTCAGATGCAAGCTTTCGCTCTTTCATTGGTTGAATCTGGATCTGCCTCTATGATTTGACGCTACAGCTGCTGATTGGACAGAGAGCTATGGCTGTTCCAGCCAATCAGAAGCTTGAGAAGCTGTGTCTGCCATAGCTTGCCCGAAGCGGTATAGTCAACGGGCAGAATCCTACTGATTGTAGAATCCCCCACACCGCTTTGGAGTATATAAATACCTGCCCTCCCTCCCCATCTCTACTGACTTTTTCTTTTCTTCTTTAGCTCTCTTTGGTATGTCAATCCCACCCCCATACTACTATCTACTGGATTCGAAATGCAGCTGCTAATCTGTTCTTTTTACGACCAACAGCCTTTTGGCTTAGATCAAGTGTAGTATCTGTTCTTTTCAGTATAAAAGCTGAAAGTACCACACTGTGGTACAATCTCTTTTATTCTAATTTTTGTCACCCGGGAGCGGTCCTCTGTGCTTGCGCATGATCACTCCCACCGTGTCCCTGGTATTACACTGCCTCCAGGTGACGCGAACCTCTTTTTTCATCACTATCCTTAGCTTGTCTAGGGTTCTGAAGAAGATACGGTCGTCTGTTATGCTAAAGCTCCTGGATCTGCATGGCTGGAGGGCAAGAGCCAGTGGGACATGTTTGGATAGAAATTGGAAGTAGATGTGGACCCGGATGCTTCGAATCCCCAGCAACTGCTGCCGTGGGCAACTCAGGATTATAGAATTTGAGAAAGATTTCCCGAGAATTACCTATGATACCACCACCATCACTAACTACTACTTTGAAGCCACAGTCTAGGTCTTGGCTTAGATGTTCGGACGAGCAAGGGTAGCCCATCAATACAACACCATCCCCCATTTGCAGGTACTCAATCTTCTTGGTGATACCCAACAGTGAGGTTGCAATGGAACGTAATAGCTTCGAAGGAACTACTATAGTAATACACTTTTTCCATTAGCCTACACTAGGTTTCTACGCCAGACTGACTGTTGTCCCAACTGCTCCTCAGCTGGATAGGCCATACATGATGGGAAATGCCAGTCTCAGCTGTAGTATCGAAACCACCATCAGCCCAACTGATCCCGCCAACGTGAACTACATCGTGTCCTTCCCTCATTATCATTACATCTCGTACACTTTGATCCGATCAAAGCCCTAAGCAAAGCACAAGGCCTGGCCTAGTCGATGCGCAATGGGTTTGTCGTTGATTCTCGCTGCTTGGTCGGCAGCCCGCTCGTCGAACACGCTTCGCACACCTTGTTCGAGAACCCGCTCAACGCCCTCGCCAGTCTTTGCCGAGCATTCCATATACGCGACTGCTCCCATGCCAGTCGCCGCCATGGAGCCCTGTTTTGGCACGTGTTGTTGTCAGTCTAGTAATACGAAGTAGTAGATGAGGGGGGAGGCTGGGAGGGAAACTCACTTCGCCAGCGCTAATTCTAGCTCCTCGGTAGAACGACGTCCACAGTCCACCATTGGAGCGCTCGTCCTTCTGCAGACCAACCAGGATGATGGGAACGTCTCCGCAGTGCGTTCGTATCTCCTTGAGCCACTATTCATTCATACACGTCAATACGTTCTGCCCCACTTGATTGGTGTACGCAAGTTGATGTAGAGAGAGAGAGAGAGGAGAGCGTCTTACCTTGGTCTGAGCATTCTGGAAGCCCGACTGGCTCGTGAGACTGAAGCAGAGGAAGACAGCATCCCAGGTTAGGTACGTGAGCTTCTGCAGCTGGTGCAACTTGATGTCGCCGGACGTATCCCAGATCTCCAGGTCGACCTGCTGGCCGTCGACTGCGGCTGTCTTGGTGTAAAGCTCATACTGCGTAGGCTTAAAGTACGACTATTTTTCATAGGTTAGGAACCCGAAGGTTATAAATAGGAAATAAATACATGAAATAACTTACCTCGTCGAAGGTATCGAGGTAGTAGCGTCTAGTAGGAGGCATCGTGTCAGTTCAGACGAAAGCAGAGAGGGAAGGGGGTTAAGGTTAGCCGTCGCTTAGCTTACAGTAGCATGCTGGACTTTCCGGACTTGGAATCTCCAACACAGACGAACTGCATCTTCGGACGGTCGATTGACGTGACACCGCTTACGGGTCGCGAAGGAGGCCCCACGAGAGTATCTCCATCGCAGTCACCAGAGCCCTTCGATGACGGCGTCACGACCCGCTGGTAAGCGTTGGAAAATCGTCGGAAGAATCCCTTCTTAGCCTTCGTGGCTTTCTCGCCGCTCTGCTTGGGGGTGGGAATGGGGAGCCCGTGCCAGGAATCGCGCAGTTTAGCCCGCTTCTGACGGGAGAGCTCGCCATCCTGTGCCTGGTCCTGAGCATCACGAGCCTACTCACTCGGATTAGCGGAGTGCCATGGAAAGAGCAAAAAACCAACAGCGGGGATTCGATGGGCGGGAGGGGAGCCAAAACAACATGCGGGATAACAGGTAGGTAACAAACCAGAGCACGTTTCTGCCCATGGGGGCCAGTAGGAGCTGGGGACTCATCATTGCGCGAAGTAGCAGGCACTGGCACATCATCCAGCCATCGGAGCAGCGAGGGCTTGGTGGCTCTCCAGACTTCGGGAATAGCGAACGAGAAGCTTTTCGAAAGCGTGGTTGGCTCCGGGTCACGGGGTGCCTGGGGCTCAAGACAGTGCTGGATGGAGGGCAGGTTGTCAGGTGAGAAGGATAGCTGCACGTCCGGGGAAGCCCCGAACGTGAATGACTCCTCGATAGGCATCCTTGGGGAGGGAGGTTGTAGGTAACAGGAGTGGCAAGACAGTAGATGACCAAGGTGGGAAGTGTGCTTTGATGGATTGGGATGGCAGTCTCGAATCGGAGATGGATCAGAAAGCTCGGCAGAGCCGAAGCCGAGTGTAGCGGTGCTTTGTGTTGTGTGGTGTTTGTGTACAGTTCCTGGGGTTGCTAGGTGAAGGGCAGTCGAAACCCTGAACACCTAAGAGTCGACGCGGTGCAATTTACGCGAGCAGTCGCGCGTTACGTACACAATGGGTACTGCATGTAGCTGACATAATGGGGGGTGCCCTTTGAGTGTGCAGGTTCAGCATATAACAAGATACCAAAACAATCGTCCGCTCCATGAACGCCGTGCTGAAGTTGGCATTGCATCCTAGCCCCTATCTATACAGCTGGCCACCCAAATTGTGTCAAGCCCTGACTATGCACGATAACCCTCTTCACTAAAAACAGACTATGTCGACGTAGAAAAGTAACAGCACTGCATATAGGTATGCCCTTCTAATAGCTTTTCTTCATCGAATGTGTAATATCTAGATATAGCCATGGGAGCCCCTGAGAACGTCTCTTCAACCATGGGTTGATCCATAGACACCCAATATATACAATCTTGGTTTACCGATGTTTTCAGCATATATTATACCCGTCTTCCATTGTACTTGACAAGTATTCTTGCCAGGGCGTTTTGAGGAACACTGCTGGCAGAGTCTTGAAATGAAATGTGACCGGAGCCCTGCCCGTACTCTATGAAACCAACCATCTTGTGGTGGGTATATAAGTAAGCAACTGCATCTCTTGAGCGTATAACATAGTGATATCATTCTGCTATACGATATAAATGCCTCTAGAAACCATGAGTATATAATTATTACCTGACAAAAAGATAGGGGACCGAATATATAATACCACCGCAGCTTCTGCAAGGATCTGCAGATGGCATACGCGAAGTATGCAGCACTATCTTGGATGCCTACGTCTCGGGGCCTTGGGTATGATATAATAGTGCAAGCTTACTGGTGTCGTGGTCGAGACTGTTGATCACCAGAGTAAGGCCATCGGCTCGTAAGATACTGGAGTACTGTATACAGACCGTAGATCGGATGGGTTTTGCGTTTTGGCTGATATCGTCCCGTATATCCCACAGCTTGTAGCTCCGGTATTGCATCAAGAAACTCGACCACTGTGACACTGGCTTGAATGCGTGGGACAAGAAGCTTCAGGAGTTTGCTTGGGCATCTATCACCAGCGTGCGAAGATCCGTCTACCAGTGTCATGATCAGACCCCGGAAACATGGCTTCGGGAATCTATTGGGGCGTAGCTCTGATGCTCAATGAGAGCACGAGAAACGGGTTTACTTTGGCTGGTGGATTTTGTGTCGTCCGCGCCGATAGCCAAGGTGGGTGAGAATGGACGAACAGTCTCGCCTTCGATTTCTGTATACCCTGAGAACACCCCTATGAGTAAGTGGCCCTTCACTCTATCTAGACACTCTATCCAGAGTAGCAACAGAGCCTCCCAGTTCAGAAAGCCAGGAGGCATGGGATCTCAGGATAATGTCATGGGTATCTGGCAATCAGGGGCCTGGACACGGCACTGCCCAACGTAAGTCTTCCAGGAAAACTAGCCACTTCTCTCCACTCTCTCTATAGTTTTGGTATACATTGTCTTCGTTCAATGTGATATAAGTAGTGAGCGGCGCAACACATCTCGGGCCGGCTCTGATACCAAGGATTCGAAGCCACCTCCGGGTTCTGTTGCAGACCTCACACCGGCAACTACATAGTAAACGATGCAGAGTCGGGATCTTCAACAGACGTACGTAAGCTCCAGACCGGATTGAATGGAATTCAAGAAATGATCTACTAGTCAAAGCCATAACATCACTTTATATCTGATGAGTTTGCAGCTCCTGGACCAGACCCGAGGTCGATCCGAGTCTTTCCGTGTTTCAATTGAACATCATTTAGCAAACCCGCAGATGCCGGGCCTAGACTAGGAGGTCCGGGTATGTAACTACCTAGTGGCAGGTTGCAGCTGGTCGACTGACTGCTCACTGAGAGCGGAAGTACCCCACTTGACTTCCAGGTTGTACGCGTACCAAACGTGCAGACGGACGGAGTAGCTACATACAGCCATCTGTATGTACACATATATACCTATTGTGCCTACCTATATGTAGGCTAAGTACCAACCTTAGGTATGATGTGATAGTTGCTGCACGTGATTCCCCGACTAAGAGGTCTGTGCTCCTTGATTAGCCACCTGGAGAAGACCCAAACACCCTACCTAGGTACTAAATAATTTAGTCAGGCTGCTTAACTTAGCTGCCCTTGACACAACAGATAAATCGCAATCGCATCGCGACTCATCAATCTTTGTTTCGCCCTACCAATTTTTGTTCTTCCAACGTTGTCGCTAGTCCGAAACACGATAAACACGATTTCTTTCTCTTCATCATCAACGCGTTCCGCTAACCCCTCAAGATGTCGTGGAGAAACCAAGGCATCACCGGGTCTAACAACATCCCTCTAGGAAAAACCCGTCGGTTCGGTGGCGAATCTGATGAGCTTCCTGCCAGCCGCGATGAAGGCAATGTTAGTATTGCCTTCAGCCCATCCAACGGCGACCGTGACTTGAAGCGCGGTCGCAGCCCAGAACCAAGTAAGCATTTCTCTATCATCGACTGTTCTCCCCAATCTGCTCGAATCCTGCATTTGCTTACATGTTCCCTCCCAGGATCCGATGGAGATGGTCCTCGACGCCGCAAGAAGCGAAACCGATGGGGAGATGCATCCGAGAACAAGGCCGCAGGCCTCATGGGACTTCCTACAGCTATTGTCGCCAACATGACCAGCGAACAGCTGGAAGCCTACACATTGCATTTGAGAATCGAGGAGATCAGCCAGAAGCTGAGGATTGATGATGTTGTCCCAGCTGATGGTGACAGGTTAGTGCTCTGCCCCTCCTTGTGTTGATTTTGTATCGTCCTGTCATGTCTTGATGGCTCACACATTTTGCTATCATATAGATCTCCTTCGCCTCCACCGCAGTATGATAACCATGGTCGTCGTGTCAATACACGAGAGTACCGTTACCGGAAGCGTCTCGAAGACGAACGCCACAAGCTGATTGAGAAGGCCATGAAGACCATTCCTAACTACCACCCTCCTCAGGATTATCGCCGACCTACTAAGACACAGGAGAAGGTTTACGTGCCTGTGAACGACTATCCGGAGATTAACTTCAGTGAGATTGCTAACCCTCTAACCTTTCTAACCATGATCTTCCCCCTTCTTGTTCAGGATCTCGCCAGGAGCGCCGCCGCACTGAGATGGCTGCCGTGTGAATGCTGGCAATGCCTAATCCTACACGTCCGTCCTAACTATAACTTTACACGTACTAACACATAGCTTTTCTTACTAAAGTTGGTCTACTTATCGGCCCTCGTGGCAATACATTGAAGAAAATGGAAACAGAGTCTGGCGCCAAGATCGCCATCCGCGGAAAGGGTTCCGTGAAGGAAGGCAAAGGTCGGTCTGACGCCGCTCACGCCAGCAACCAGGAAGAGGATCTCCATTGTTTGATCATGGCAGATACGGAGGAGAAGGTCAACAAGGCCAAGAAGTTGATCCACAACGTCATCGAGACTGTGAGTTGGCCTGCCGTACCCATGTTCCCGGCCTATTGGAATGCTAACACTAGTCAAGGCTGCATCGATTCCCGAGGGACAGAACGAGCTCAAGCGTAACCAGCTCCGAGAACTTGCCGCTCTGAACGGTACTCTGCGCGACGATGAAAACCAAGCTTGTCAAAACTGTGGCCAGATCGGCCACCGCAAGTACGACTGCCCCGAGAAACAGAACTTCACCGCCAACATCATCTGCCGCACCTGTGGCAACGCTGGCCATATGGCACGTGATTGTCCCGACAGACAGAAGGGCACCAGCTGGCGCAATGATGGGCCTCGTAGTGCAACGGGTCGCCTCGGGTCTGGAGACGCTGTCGACCGCGAGTACGAGGTAAGTTATTTATCCCCTTGACATGTTCCTTATCAAGATGCCATACTGACGTAACATGTAGCAATTCATGCAAGAACTTGGTGGTGGTTCTGCCCCCCCGGCCCGCATCGAAGCTGGTCCAGGCTCTTACAACAACGGTGGCGATCGCGATGCGAAACCTTGGCAGCGCGGTCCAACCGGTGCCGCTGCTCCCTGGCGTTCTCGAACTAATGATCAGGGCAACGAGGGTGGCAGAGATAGCAGGGATGGCAATGGTGGTGGTGGCGGTGGTGGCGGCGCCGCTCCATGGAGAAGCCGCAACGAACGCTCTAACAATGATCATCACGGAGGCGATAACTACTACGGCGGTCAGAACTTCAACTCTGGGCCGCCTGCTCCGAGCGGTGCTGCTCCCTGGCACCAACCTAGTGCTCCGCAGCCGGGATATTCTGGCTACCCTGGTTACGCGGGCTACGGCGCAGCGCCTGGCATGGGTCCTCCCCCTGGCCTTCCTGCTGCACCCGGTTTGGGAGGCCCACCCCCGGGCCTACCTGGAAACATCAACGCACTGATTCAGCAGTACGCCGGCGGTGCGGTACCACCTCCTCCCCCTGCTGGCGATGCCCCTCCGCCCCCTCCGAGCGATCAGCCTCCTCCGCCTCCTCCCGGTGCTTAAGCGTAAAAGCGCGTCAACCGACCAGAGGCTTCCTTACTAATGTTGCACACCTGGCAATGCCGTATCTGCTTTACTGACACTAATTTGAGAGGTAATTTCTGCTAGCACTAACCGCAATATGTATGCTATTCTGAGGCTTCACGCGGGCCTGCAACAGTGCATACGAAGATGCATTACTGATACGGATCGTTAGGGAATTGGGCAGATTTGTTTCCACTCAATCCCCTATTGTACTATTAGCTGTGAGCCGGTAGATAGCAATCTAGATGGTGTTTCGTTTGAGAAGGGCTGAGTGAATATGACAAGTCAGCAACGAAAGCTATAGAATTGCTTTTTAATGTAGGTCCTCGTTCCCTCATCTTACCAGAACCGATCACCCAGGAAGCCGGACCCCAGCAGACCCAGTAACCCCGGCTTACTATAACCACTTTCCTAGAACGGAAAGCTGTTGGTCGATCCGTTAGGTGGACTCTCATGCACGACAGTTTTGCTAGTAGCCCTGAATAGTAACAACAGCAAGTACCGGCTTGGCCCAGACGCCAACCGATCCGAACCTGCATCTGCGATGCCCCGTTCTAGGTCGAGAATTTCTCGTAGATAAGCTTCCTTGGCTGCTTGCCCAGCGCAATAAACGTTATGAATGTCACGTCGTATGGTGTCTTTCCTATATATCCTCCCACCATACTGGCTGGGCATGCCATGATGGTTCTATAATCTCCTGTTCGCTCTACCACGTATCATTCAGACACACACTCCTTGGAATTGTATCCATTCATATCAGGCTAATTATAGGTATGATTGATCAGTGTCTGGTAGCTTCATCGTAGGTCAGATAGATACAGTATCTACTACTGTCTGTCTACTTAGCCTCCCAACAGTTGAGAGAGAGAGAGAGCTGAACTTGTCGAAGTGTGTGTGCGTGTGTGACGAGACGAAAATGAGCTGGAGTAGGTAAGTAGCCCAAAAGGCACTTCGGTCAGGAGGAAAAAAGAAGTAGACAACGTAAGACACGACATGATGATAAGGATGGTATCTCCAACCCGAAGTCCCAAAAAATAAGCAATAACGAGGATAGCGCTCACTCACTTACCTGTTTGCTCACTTTTTATCCCGACTGCCTGCCTGCCTGCCTCCATAACCAGCGACATATAGTAGAACGCCGGGAACGACGTCAGCCCAGAAGGCGGGGCAAGGTTGATCACTTCCTCCCAAGTTGATCACCAACGGAAGTCAGGAGAGGAGAGTCGGTCGCTCCTCCGGTAAATAAGGATGGGTGAACGACCGGGTCCTTTTTCTTCTACTCTCGTCTTGGTGTAACCTCTCTGGCATTTTGCCTATTATTACATAACGTAGCAGAACGCACCCATTCGTGTTCTGGGTGTGACTGCCACTCCTCTCTCATTTGCCAGGTTAATTATTTTGTAATTTATATTGTACTGCAGGCAGGTAGTTTACCAGGAGGCACCTGGGCAGGGCTGGCAGTTGGTAGGCTAGGGTACCTAAGTACTTGATAGGGGAGGCCAGATGGCCACTTAGATGGAACCTTGGAAGTGTGTGTGTGTGCATGTGTGTGCCATGTGGATGGGACCTTACCTTTCACAGAAGTGCAAGCAAGGGGGGGTAAGTACGATGCATGTATGTAAAGAAAAGAAAAATGTCCGTCCAGTCGGCCGGCAGGCAGCGTCGATCACCCATCCCAATTTGGAATCTCGCCAAAATCAATCCTGCCCGTTCCTGTCAGCATCGGGGGTTTGGCCTCTGTACTACATGGTAGTTACATACATACTAAGCTTTTACCCAGACCTGTGGTTTCTCGCTACCTCTGCTGCGCGAGGGCAGCGGAGAGAGAACCCATATGTCTAATATGTCCCATCTTTGCCGTGTGTGACGGGATTGTCAACCTAATCTACCTGCACATGCATCCTGCTTGTTACTTGGAAAAGCTTGCCCCATTCGTCCTTAATCTGCGACCCTCCTTGGTCTCTTGAAGTGCCTTCTAGGCCGCTTCGAGACGCGAGAGCTGCTGCAGGTTGTATATTCCTTGGGGCAGGGGTTCCTTGGGGCAGACAGGCAGTCAATCCAGGGAGACCGGCCACCAACGGTGATCCATGGATGATGGATGGCATTACTACTTACGTATGTAGGTAGTTTAGGTAGGGTAGGTAGTTACCTAGTTACCTTACCTAGATGGTAATCTATACTCGAGCTCTCGCTCAACCTCGCCCTCCCATTGGTGGCGCATTCGATGACCCTGGTTCCCTTCAATTATATCCGACGAACGTCTGGCCCCCCCGGAGCCAACTAGACCTTGTTCTGTTCGTTCTGTGGGAGTCCGCTCTTTCCTTCCGTAGATCCTATATCTCTGACGGCGACCCGCTCTGTTGTCTGCCTGTCTTATTGCCTGCTTGCCAACTTCCTTCTTGCCATCCTCCCTTCCACATACTTGGCTTACATAGGTAACATATCCACACTTCTTCAAACCAAACTACTTCTACCTGAGTAGACAACGTCTAGAACACCCACTCTTCCCAGGATACTACCTACACGCCTATACCAAGTCGCACCTACGCAAGCAGTCAAAGATGAAATTCACCGGCCCCACACCCAACAGCGCCCTAGCGACCACCGCGATCCTGTTAGCCACGGCAGCGGGCCGGGCGCTAGCCGCCCCGCAGCCGCTCGCCGCGGAGACGACGGCGGCGCCGACGGTGACCGCACGGGCCTGCACCACCGGCACCCCGGTCTCGACGTCGGGCTTCAACATCGACTACGCCTGGGTAGAGCCGACCGTCATCCCCGAGGCCGGGTACCAGCCCGACCCCTCGTGGTCGAGCGAGCACGTCGTGGGCACACAGGTAGGTTTTCAACTATGTTTGAATGGAGTGCAATTTTCCGTTCGTTCGTTCGTTCGCGTGTGCGTGGGACGGTATTTATATATGTGGCATGGCTGTATATATGTGCAACACACGCCCGACAATCTGTTCATACCCGCAACTTGTCGTCTGGTTTTGGGGGCTCTGCTCTTGCTAGACAGAGGCAGGCAGGCGGATGTTGCGATGGCCTGGAACTTGAATCTGCTTGTTTCCTTCCTTTCCTCCTTCTTTCTCTCTCTCGCTCTCACTTGTTCTTCGAGTGTTGATGTGGTTTACACTGGCTGACACCAACCGTCCCCAACACCAGACCTTCGGTGTACCGGAGCCCATCGAGTCCGGCTTCGCCTACGCCCAGTTCAAGTGCCAGTACTCATGCAACGCGCACGACAGCGGCAGCTTCTTCGTCAAGTACGACGGGCCGGAGAGCAAGGTAGGCTCGTACTGCAGCTGCTTTGACGAACTGTGAGTTGACTTTCTTTTCTCCCTTGCTTCTCTCTTTTCTCTCTCTCCTACTTAGCCCCAGTTGCCTTGGCGGGTTCACAGTATAGCTTCGCGCAGTCAATAAATCTTGTCTTGGAGGCATAACTACCTATGTGGCCCGTTTACTAACCTGCTGGCGCAAAAGAATCACCCCCGATCTGTTCGTCACCGGAAACCAGACTGTCGTGGGAGCGTGGAACGCCATCTGCCGCGCCTGATCCTACCGCTGCTGGTGCCTCCGACACTAAAGGCTCTATGGTTTTGATGTTGGGCTCTATGTAATGCAGCAACATTTCTCTGTGCGGAAGACAGTAATTACAGTTCCTTCTTCTCCCCTTCCAGCTATGGAGTTCTCGGGCATGGGGCGTTATCGAGAGATAGACAAAAGGGGAGGCTGTGTATGTATAGTAGGTAGCAGATCGGAAATCTCACCAAATTCTATCGGTTGACCGCATTGGCCATACTGTGCCGTATAAAGGTATTTGCTATCATGAGGTATAATAGGGCTCACGAGACTCATGTCCTTGATGTCCCCACGGTGATACCAAGCTCAATGCCAAAGAAGCAGCTTGATCTGTATGGCTCGATGACAATATTCTGCAAGGGACTTCCACTTCCCCCTTCATTCGATGTCGAATATCACCAAGAGAAGGACTGTAACTGTGTGTAGCCAAGTCGCGACCCCGACATAGTCAGGGGAAGAAGGGAGGACATCACGAGAAGCCCTTGAGGGTAGGTAGGGGTTACTTTCCTGAGCACCTTGATGCAAAGGACTAAATTGAAATTGCAAGCTCGACATAACTAAGATACAAATCCAGCGTAAGAGTAAGCATTCATACATTCGTGAAGGCTCTAGCGGCCGTCGCTTCATCAATACACCACCATGTTGAAAAGGATACCTAGTTAAAGCAAAGTGTCAGGGATTCTATCATTCGCGCACCTTCTCCTTAACCGAGTCGCAAGAATCTCCATAACCGAGTCGCAAGAATCTCCATAACCCATAACCCACGTCCCAATTGTGTAAGTAGGCGCACCCCGCCCATCTAACAAGGCACGCACCCTCCAATGAAAATCACGAAAAACAAGAACCTTCTACCGCTCGCTCCCTTTTTCGTAACAAGAGCAAGAGCAAGAGCAAGAAAATCCCCCGTCGCTCTTTGTTTAGCCTTCCGGCTCCGGGACTTTGCTGCGGTGCTGGTCCCTCACGAACTCCTCGATGTGCTCGTCGTGCTGCGGGCGGCTCGGCGGGACATCCTGCGGCGGCGTCTTCTTCTTGTTGTCCTGTTCCGCCTCGGTCTTCCCGGTGCCCAGGATCTTCGCGGCCGCCGGGATGTACCCCGTCACTGTTTATCCGGGACGAATTTGCGTTAGTCAGGGTTGAGGTAGCGCGTAGGTACTACTAAGTACAATCTTCTGTATATGTATATATGACCTAGACCTGCTAATTATGCGATGTTTAAAGTCGTTGCAGAAACTTACCTTTCTCGGCGAGACTCGATTGTGCTCCTTCGTCTTTGGCCTCAGGGTGGCGCGCTTCGTGGGCTGCTCGGTCGAGCTGCTCCTTGAAGGTGGGCTGCTGGCTCTCCTTGGGCGTTGTTTGTTCGGATGGAGACATGGTACTGTAGCTAGATGTAGATCTGCTTACGGTATTGTTGATTTAGAGGAGTGAGGGAGGAGACAATGGATGCGGTTTTAAGGATAAAAATGATCTTCGTTTTGTTGTTTCTTCAATGTTTGTTTGTTGCTGAAACTTGTTTCGATCATCCCCTTCGGAGTACGAGCTACGTCATTCACAGTTCTAGGCGCTCTGGCGCTCCGGGTAACAGTGGAGTAGACAATGGAGTAGACAGTGGATACCTATCCACTCGATAAACCTTATTTTCCAGCCCCTGCAGGTTCTCTACCCCCTCCTTTTTATCGTATATCCACTTTGGTCTGCTACATTAGGTAGCTATTAGGGAGTGGTTGTTATTTGGAAAAGAGCCAGTCATCCATCCGTCTGGTATCCAACTGACCAATTGGGTAATCCTCAAACCTGGGCGAGAGCCTCGAAGTATCAAGGTCGTTATCATCTCCCTAGGTCATACATCACCATCCCATGCACGTGTACAATCATTGGCATCCCTCCCTCTTTCACTACCTACAGAGTGCACGCTCATGTCAATCTCAGTTGTGCGAAGAATCCCCACTTGGGACAAGTTCCTGGCATGACTATGCTCATCATCTGGCCGTTGTGCAGATACAATCCTTGCCGGAGGGAGCGGCTGGAGAGGTGTCCCATCTTCGTCCGCCCTGTGGTATTGAGGTGCCGGTGCAACATGGTGCGCACCTGGCCATGACGATGACCCGCGGCGGGAATGGCTCAGTCGAGATGTCTTGGTGAGCATGGTGGAGCAGGACGTCAGGATGTCCGTGAACCCGGACTTGATCCCGCTCTTGGTGAAGACCTTGGGAGAAGCCGGGGCGCTGAATACGACGAACGCACATGTCATCTCAGCAAGACACCAGAGGGACAGCCCCGCTAAGTAATAGCTACTATCGCTTGACTCGTTATACTGTACGGCCAGGGTGAGTCGAATGACGGCGCAGATGCAGGCGCTGTGTCCAGCTCAGATGTCAGCATTCACAACGAACGAGATAAGTCAATAGTGATTGACAATGGGGCAGGCGTACTTGATTCCAGTGGTGAAGAAGAATGATATGCCGATTCTCTTCTTGACCGAGATGCGCAGATTCCATATGATCTTCTGCGGCAGAAGCAAGATAAGGAGGTCTGACACGACATTGATCGAGGCACTGCAGATGAGGACAATCTTGCTGTCAATGCAGCTTCCCGGGATTAGTCTATTCCATATTTTCTCGTGGGGGAAGCACGAGAAGCTCGAGACCAAGATGGCGACAGTATAGTACACGACGTTGACGCCCAGCATCGAATAGCTGATCCAGCGGAAGGTGGCGTTTCCGGTGCCACGGGGAGCGAAGATACGAGTCCAGTCCAGCAATATCGATACCTTCAAAGCCATCATCGTGGCCTCGTAAAGGACGGTGTTATGATATGTAGACTATTCCGCCCGTTGATAAATTTCCTACTACAACGGCTTGGATAGAATTGATGCTCACGCGCAAGATTATAGGAAGATCCTTGAGTCGGACATCCCATTGGTGGAGATAGTAGGCCTTGAAACCGATCATGATAGATATGATCTCGTAAACGTAGACAGCGTAGGTGCACTATGGTACTCGTTATCATCGATTGATCTCAGAGCCCGCATAGGGAAGCCATACAAGGGCTATAAGCGCCAGATCTGAATTTGGTCAGTATATGCATTTGGCTCTTCTATCAGGCAGCATAGTTAAGACTTACAATCTTCGAACTTTATCCTCTTGATAGCAATGATTTTAAAGTAGCCACGAACAAATACAGCCACCGATGTGGCGAAGAGACAGAGCGACACGCCGACATATGCAGTGGTGATACGGTTTGGTGGGTTCACAAAATTAGGTGTTACTCCGGGAGGAGGCGCAAGTGCAGGGCCATTAAGCAGGGTCTCATTCAGGCTCAGTGGAAGCTCTGAGGTTATACTGAGCGGCATATCGAGCGGGACGTGTTGATCCAGGCTGTTGAGTAGTGATTCCTGGAGAGAAGTGATCTCTGAATAGGGCCGATCTGCCAGTAAGGATGAGAATCAGAGGAAAAGAAGCGGACAAGCTTCGCTTCTCCCCTCACAGCCAGCCACAAGGCTGAGCGAAACACGCTGCTTTATATCCCGCCAGCTTCGAGTGCTAGATAACAGTAGTATCGGCGTAGTAATATTGCCTCGGGGGCAGGATGGCAGATGCAATGGGAGCCTGCCTCTGCCAAACCACTGCTGCATGCATTCATGTTACCTTGCAATCCTGTGTGTGAGCCGTTGGTGATATAAGTAAATGCATGTTGGCTGTTCTCCGCATCCGCGTGGCACCGGCTTTTTAGAATGAACCTTAATAGCTCTGCTAACTTCGTATGACAGTAAGCTCGAGAGCCTTGACGCGTTAACTCGATGATACCCGCTGCACTATGCCCCGGCACTCAGTCACACCAGATCAATAATTCAAGATGATATCGACCTGGTACGACCGGTACTGCTCCGACGAGGCTCTCCTTGGAGACCTTGGGACCGGGGCTTGTCTGATTCCTTTGCAATTCCATTGTTGAAGAAACCTAGAGAGACGGCAATGGGGCTCGAGCAACAGAAATATTGGAAATCCGAATTCCATATAATTACTTAACTATAGAAATACTAACAGACGGCGGATCCGAAGGGTACTACCGAACACCAAAAATGAAGACATCTTATATCTGCAACAACCGTGTGTGGATGAAGTTGGCAATGAGAAAAAGGAGAGCCTGGAGCCGTTCACCTAAGCTACCTAACATGCACCTCTTGACAGCTGGCAGAGTGGGGGGTTTGCTTCAAGTTCGACAGTGAATAATCTGACAAACTGCGGTTACAAACATACATACACGTAGGTACAGTGCAATACAGTATAGAGTATAGAGGTACTGGCAGACTAGGTACCTAAATAGACAGGCTTGTAGCAGACCTCGAACACCCTATAATCCCTCATCGAAGGGTAAGAAAGGAAGTCGCACTTACCTCGAATAGCCCCTTTCTTTTCTTTTTTTTACTTCTGTAGCTTTCTTCTTTACCTCTCTCAAGACAGCAAGCCAACAGAAAAAAAAAGCCATGGCGCCGATCCCCATCACCATCATCACGGGCTTCCTCGGGTCGGGCAAGACGACGATCCTGCTGAACTTGGTGCCGCAGCTGCGGGCGCGGAACCCGGCGTACCGGCTGGCGCTGCTCAAGAACGAGTTCGGCGACGTCGCCGTCGACTCGCAGCTGGCGTCGTCGAGCGCCGTCTCGGGCGTCCAGGAGCTGCTCAACGGCTGCATCTGCTGCAACCTGGTCGGGTCCCTGAGCCAGGCCCTGGCCGAGCTGCGCAGCGGCCGCGCGGGTCCGGGTCAGGGTCCGGGTCAGGATAACAACAACAACAACAACAACAACAACGGCCCACCCCCGGACCGCATCGTCATCGAGACGTCCGGCTCGGCCTTCCCAGCCACGCTCGCGATGGAGGTGAACCGGCTGGCGCGGGAGACGGAGGCAGAAGGCGGCGGAGGGCCGGCGTACGCGCTGGACGGGGTGATCAGCGTGGTGGACGTGGAGAACTGGAAGGGGTACGAGGACACGAGCTACACGGCGCGGGCGCAGGCGCGGTACACGGACCTGATCGTGTTCAACAAGTGGGAGCTGTGCGACGAGCGCCGCTTCGACGACTGCCTCGACCGCGTCGGCGACCTCGAGCTCGACGTCCCCACCCCCTGGGTCCGCAGCGACCGCGGCCGCGTCCCCGTCGACGTCGTCTTCGGCGTCGACGGCGGGCTGCTGAGGGGGAGGTCGTCGCTGCTGCTGACTGAGGAGGAGGGGAAGGGGGAGGGGGAGGGGGAGGATGGGGATGGACATGCGCATGGTGGTGATCACCACGACCACGACCACGACCACGACCACGACCACGATCACCAGAGCGAGGTCGAGGTCCTGTCGGTCACGCTAAAAGGGGCTGAGGAGGGCAGCAGCGCCGCAGCAGTCGACCCTACCAAACTGATGGCACTCCTGAAGGCGGCGCCGAAGGATGAGGTCTACCGGATAAAAGCGGTGTTGACGGCGAAGTTGGGGACGGTCCGAAGTTCTAGCGACGACGAAGCGACGGCGGACCCAACCACCTCATCCTCTGACAACAACGACAACAGCAGGAGGTATATCCTGAACTGGGCGTTCGGGCGGTGGACGTTCACGCCGCTCGACCCCGGCGGGGGAACGGGGGCGGGCGAGCACGAGTCCAGCAGGGCGACGGCGCTGCGCATGACGCTGATCCTGGCGCGGTACGAGAGCGCCAAATGGAAGAAGAAGCTGGAGAGCAACGGGTGGTTGGAGCTAGATGGAGATGGAGACGGGAGCGGGGAGCTGAGCGTGGTGAAGATCGCATGATGATCGATCGATCGATCGATTGATGACTGACTTAGATTTACTTGCGTATTAGACTTGTTTTATAACTATCTATCTATCAGATATCACTACAAAGTGGAACAATATATACCAAGATTATGTGTAATTACGTGGACATAGAAGGGGAGGGGGCGGAGGGGGATAAAATCACTACTAATGTATAAAGAAATCACTGCCTACTCCTTTTCAAGATTGTGCATGTTAGAAGTCATTGATATTGCTCTTCAAGCCACGGATAGACCTTGCTAAACTCGCATGGTGTCTTGATTATAATACAGCCAAATGAAAATTGCCAGGTAACGAAAACCACGCACATGCCGATAGTCCCAATATTAAACAGTTTAATAGTTGAGAGACACGGACTCAGTCGACAGCTCCATTGGTTTTCTGCTTCTAGGCAAATAATGATGACTCAAGGAGATAAAATCAGTATTCTGCTACACAGTGCATCCATCCCTTAGAAGAACACATTTGAGTATACCGGGAAGAAGCCAATAAGAAGCCAGTCAAATAGATAGATAGATAGACAGATGAACAGCTAGCTAGCTACCTAGTCAGAGGGTATTATCTCAGGGGAAAAGAAAGAGACCACCCTCGGCCCCCCATTCTCGGGCGTCTCTATAACTAGCAGATAAAGGAGATTTTGTTTTACAGCGACAGGCAAGTGTCAGGTCTTATGCAAGGTTTCCTTCTTCTCTTCTCCTCTCTTCTCCTCTTCTTCCTCCCCTATCTTCTTCTCTCAACTTCACCAGGGAGAAGCCTTGTTGTTCCTTGCTGAACCATTCATGATATAATTTTAACAAAAAGAACAAAGGTGTGATTCGTACATTCCGAGCCCCTTCACTCGGGCGAAGAATCTGATAGTTGCTCCCCTCCCCTCCCCTTTTCCCTCATTAACAACACAATACCTCTCCCCGTCCGTCCCCTCTCATCAAAAATCTGGAGAGATCGGCATAGTCTGAATTTGTTGCTTCGAAACAAACATCCGCGTTGTGCTAGCTTATCGCTTCTCGGTCATAAAATCCCCGTCGCCTTTCCGCGACTTCATGTCGAGAACAATCTGCTTACTTGCTTGCTTGCTTCCTTGGTATCATGTAGTCGAAATCAATCATCCGTGCTCTCTTCCATAGCCCCAACACTCCTCACTCCTCACTCAAAACCCATTAGCTCCCCTGAACAGATAGTCTCGACGCCAAGAACGGTAGCGGGAGACCATCGCGACGCAGCACGCGGCGCAACGCAATGCAATTTATATCACCGACTTTGTTTCTGCCTGCTTGCGTAAAGTAGAAGTCGAAGTTGAAGAAGTCGAAAGACAAAAAGAAAATTAACGCCACAAGTCTCTTTCCTTGACCTTGTGGCCGGCACTGCTGCTAGGCCTCGGCCATTCATCCCCACCGCCGCTGGAGGCAAAGGGGGCTCTAGGTGGCGCGCCCACGCTCGAAGCACTACCGCGGCGCCCGTTCACCGCACCACCATCCGGCGGCACGGCTAGGAAGCCGCCCGTGCCATTGCCCATGACGACGCTCATGCGTGCACCATGACCAGGTTGCCAGCTGCCCAAACTAGCGTCGAGGCCGTAGCCGCTCATGGGCCGCGCGCTGACACCGCTACCGGAGCGCCCGTGACCACCTCGTCGGCCCCCCGCGCCGCCGCCGGGTACGTCGAATGGGTCCATACGAATGGATCCCCAATCGACGTCGTCCTCACCTTTGGTGAAGACCTCGAGCGTTTGGTTTAGGGACAGGTGTGCAGGGCCACGAGGCGCAAAAGGAGCAGAAGGATTGGCAGCCGCCGCCGCAAACGGATTGTTGGAACTGAAGCGTTGCGATTGTCGCGGACGGCTTGCTGGGGGGTTCGCGGGTGGGAACAGGGAGCCATGGGGGTTGAACATCCTGTCGCTGCTAGAGCTGCTGGGCCGTCCACTTCCTCCTGCGTAGCCGGGCATGGGGGGTGGAAGTCCAAGGAGTAGGTCCGGGAATTGCTGGTCACGGACATAGATGGCTATTAGGCGTGGCAAGCCACCTGCGAAGAGCGACGTGGCGAGATAATTATAGTAGCTTGAGGTTACGCCCTGGAAAGTGGTGGTAGTAGGCGCCGCCGTGATCTCGTAGCGCAATGTCTCGAGGGACCAGTTGGTCAGGGGCGGGATCGGCGCACTCAAACTCGGGAAGGCGGAGTCAACTTCATCGGTTATCGACAGGGTCTTGAGACCCGATGCGGCCATAAGAACTTCGTGGAGCGTCCAGGGCTGCACTCCGGTGTGGTCAAGCGAAAGCATCCTTACACTTTGCTGCGTATCTCCCCGAGAGAAGTAAGCCACCAGGCCAGCTGACGTTATTTTAGGAGTGTCCCTGAGGATAAGCTCGTCAAGTGCTGGGAAAGGAGGCAACACATCGTTGTAGTAAAAGATCTCATCGTCGATGACTTTTGTCTCCGATATTTTCAGGGCTCGTAGACGCGTAAGGACGGTCAAGACATATCGTAGCTTGGTGGGGTCTATGTTGATCCGGCCAAGCTCTAAGACCTCCAGATTCAGCCACGTATTGCCCATGCTAAGACCCTCTAAGCTGAGTTCACTGCCGCCGTTGTACGTCATCTTCCTAAGATCCGGACATCGGGCCTGAACCTCGAGCTTGAGGGTATGATACGCGGGGTCGTCGGAGAACAAGCCTTCTGGCAGGTCGACATAGCGTAGATTGGGCAGGACGGCGATAGTCCTCGCGAGGTCGGAACCTTTGGACTCTCGTAGCATGTAGGGCGTCTTCAGGTACTGGACGAGCACGCCACGGCGGGTCGGGTCTTCACGCAGGGTGCGGCACAACAGGCGCAATCGCTGTGCGGCCGGGTCTGAGGGGACGCCATTGCGGTCGAAACGGGACTTGCGCTTTCGCTTCTGAGACAGGTCGATCTCACGTTCGCAGTAATGGACCGAATCAATGCGGATGCTATGGTACCTGTGACGAACGTAGTGTTAGCTCATCATATTTCTAGCAGATAGGAGCGATTGAAGTCTCGCCCGCAATTGTAGACTCGGTACACGATAAGTGGCGCGTTCGTTATGGCGGGGTTGCGACACATGCGACAGATGTAGCACATGGAATTGGGAGCCGGCTCGACAGGCCATTGTGAGGCCAGGGGCATCGGAAACTGATAGAAGAAGGGAGTGGCTTTATTTGAAAGAAGCCCAGCAACTCACATTAACTTAATGGCCGCCTTGCTCCATTTCTTGCAGACTTGTCCAGCATGGGCGAGATCGCGTACGTCACAAAGCATGCAGGCGTCTTCTATGGCGCTCTGCTCGCATGTTTCGTAGGACTCGTCGCTGGTATGAGGGCAGATGAAGGTGAAGACTCTCTCGAGGATCTGGTCGGGCAACTGCAGCCAGGGCGCGTAGACGTTGCTCCGCTCCAGGGCGGGATTGTAGAACTTCTCGTGACGGCCATTGTACATCCGATACTTGTCGCGCTCGAAGTCCTCGTAGGTGTACCCGCTCGAGGCCTTGGCAGCCTTGGACCCGTCCAACGACTTCTTGCTTCGGCGAAAGAACCTGGAGAACTTCATGGTTGCTGGTAGAGATGGCGGGATTGGGAATTGGAAACGGGAACTGAAAGAATAAAGACTGCCTATTAAGTAAGGTGTTGCCGGGAGCCTTGTCACTCGGCAGAAAATTAGGAAGGCAGAAGTAGAGATGCAGAGAAGAGGGATAGACACCTATGGCTCTATGAGGTGAGGGCTGTGAGGTTACCTAAACACCGAAGCGTAGCGAGGGGTTATATTAGGTGTAACATATAGCTATCCAGCCATTTAGGGAATGTGTACGAAGTAGGCACTATAGTGATATAGTGATATAGCAGGACGTAGTATAGTGAGGATTGTGATGGGATGGATTGCGGAGGCTGGGGAGATGGAGATCCCAGCTAGATCAAAGGGCCCTTGTCTCCCTTCATCTACTATGGTATGAATGGGCTTCGTATGCAAGCTTGCAGCTTGCAGCTTGCAGGACGTATGTGCGGACTGATGTGGCACTCCGCATGTATCATACGTACGAAAGAGGCGGAAGAAGAGAAGAAAAGACGTTGAGGTGTCTATGCCAGTGTACAACAGCGTGCGTAATTCCGAATGCTCGGGATAAGAGAGTGGGTGGGTGAGTGTTTTGTAGATCTGAGGCACTAATACCAGGTTCAGGTTCGCAGGTTCAGCACCAACGCCAGGTCAATTTGCCTCGAGGTGCTACAATACCTTACCTACCTATGTATGTATGTATGTATGTACTGTATGTATTGTATGTACTGTATGTAGTTACATAGCTCCGTACATAGTAGGCGGTACTACCTGGGCTTGCTGGGCTGTCTGGCTGCCAGGTATGTTTCGGATGGCTGGCAGATCTCGCGTCCAATTGGGCAAAGTTGACACCTTGTTTGCCCGCTTCAGATAAGAATAGAACGAAGGCCTAACTAATTTGACGCCTGGCATACCTAGGTAGGTAGTGCGGCAGCGGCAGCGGCAGCGGTAGCATTGGGGTGAACGAGTGAACCACTGGACGACGGGCTCTTGGGGGCTTCTCCCTTAAGGTTCCTTGGAACCCTGGAATGCGCGAACGCCAGGCCCGGGGTGCTTGCTTGAGGACGGGTGCGCTTGCGGAGCCTTGGGAGGACAAGGGTTAGATGAGACTGGCGATACGTGATTCGCTCAGACGATAGGATAGGGCAATCGAGGGGAAACTAACTACTGCCGCTAGAGCCAAGAGCAGACAGAGGGAGGGCGATAACTGATAGACTATCTATTCGAGCTCGTTAAGGTTCTGGTCTAACTTGATGTCTCGAGGGATTGGGATTGGCGTGTTCCTGTTCCTGAATCCTTCCTACCTACTAGCAATAAGTCTCCTAGTAATACCGACCAGGTGCATGCAGAGACGAGATTATGTAGTCCAAGAAGAGAGCAATTAGTCGAAAAAACGACGATATGCGCCGCAATGTTCTAGCTATAATTAGGTCTATAGTTGACTCTTAACGAGAGCGAGATACATAAGTGCGAGAGCTGAACCGTCTAGACTGCAGGCAGGCAGGCAACCTAGCAGCTGGAGGTAACTCAGGTAAGGGAACATCCGAACAAGAATCCGAAAAGAGAGGCAATCCTGCCGTCCAACTCGAAAGTGCGTCAAAATTCCAGGACTTCCTGTTTCACTGCTTGCAGCCGTGCCGCATGCACTCTTCAGGGTAACCACATGGGCATGGCACAGCTTTGGGGTCGGCCAAGTGCAGTATTGAGATTGCTGGCATGCTGGAAGGCACGAGGCTTCATACCTAAAGACTAGAGTCCAAGTATGTAGTACAGAGACATACCTAGCCGAGGAACCCCCCCTGTAGGAAACTCTGTCTGCTACTATGTTAGGATATGAACCTAGTGTTGGCCCCAAGTACTTAGTGCTGTACTGTTTTGTATAAAAGTACATTACCTTCACCAGGGTTTTCATACTTTAACATAATTTCCGACATACTAGCCTTATTTGCTAGAACATCCTGATATATCTAACATGGACATAATTTTATAACATCCTAGCCAATATGTTAGACCCACTTATTAGGCCATTCTGACCAATTAAAAATACTGGTACGATTAGGGATTTATAAAAAGAAAAAAAAAGAAATCCCATATATACCTAGGTACTTAGAATTACATACATATTAAGGTATATTATTAAGTATATTACGAATATTACAATATTACGGTCAGGTCACGAATTGAACTTAAGGTTTACGGTTATTACGGTCTACGGCTTACCCACTGCGCTACGCTATCACATGTACATTATATGGGGCAACTCTTATCTACCTACATATAGCCAATTATACAGCCCGAAGTTCGCCCGAGACCGACCCACATATAATGGTACGTACTTAATTTCTGCAGCTGCAATAGAATTACCTAGCTGCAACAGAATTACCTAGCTATAACAGAATTGTTCAGCTATAACAGAATTGCCTGGCTGCAACAGAATTATCTGGCTTAATCGACCGATTTCTGATTAGCTGCTTTTTAGCAGATATGACTGATACTATGGGATGCCAATAGTCTTAACCAAGTGCCATACAATTTGACTGCCATTTACCTAATTATAACCAATTGCATTGGATAAAGATAGCAACAGTCATGTTCAAATAAAGCCAGAGTATTGATTTGGGGTGCTTCTGCCCGAATTGAACTGCCTAGCAGCTATAGTTTTCTACAGGGGGGGTCCCCCGGCTAGGTACCCACATACTTCCGGGCTCTCACATACTCGCCATCCATCACCTAAGGCCCAGGTTGGTCAGGTATGCAGCGTTTCTATTCGATGCTAACAATCCCTTAAAATAGCATAAGTGACCACAAGGAATTCAACTGACATAAAAGTTAGATACAATACCTAATATATCAGTACCAGTAAAAGAGGCAATTAGGTCAAATTAGCCCTGTTTGATTTTCAGCGGGATAACGTCACTATGGAACTCTTTTAATACCTGTAAGGATGAAAAGGAGCCAGCTAATGCTCCAGCCAATTATAAATAGCCATGACTTCGACTTTCCTATCGTAACAGTTCAAGAGAGAAAGAAGCCCGGCAACTTATATATCTCGATTGATGACTATAATGACGATGCAATATGAAAATGCGTAACTATTCCTACACACAACTACTTCGTAACATGACTGATACCTATGATGAACCCACCCGAGAAGCAAAAAGAACAACTGAACTGAACTGAACTGAACTGCCAAACAATGCGTTGCTATGCACTTTGCAAGGTTGCCTACTGAACCTACTGATGAACCTGCCCCTGCCCTGTTGCAAGATGGGTGAAGCTAGGTTCCAATGCCATGCCATAATACGCCCATCTCTGTGTTTTCTGTTCTGTGTTGTGTAACTATTTCGTGTCCCGTGTTCCGCTTCGTGTACTGTTGTCATCACCTAGCTAGCATATATCGGTGGCTTTCTCACCATCATCACTCCTGGCTGGCACTTGATGAACCCGTACTTCGTATGTACGTACGTACGTAATTGCTGGTCTTTCTTCTTTCTTTCTGTAGTAGGTATGTAGTAGTTCGTGGTAGGTAAGGTAGTCATATCCTGCCCTGCCAGCCAGCAAGCCAGCCTGCCTGCTTGCATGGACGGGGGTGGGTGTTCCCATCCAACTTCCCAAGGGCCCACCCCACCACCCCCACAGCCGATCTTGTAGGGTTTTCGGGCGAGATTTTCCATCCACCGCCCAATCTTCACAAGTCGGTATTCCGATCGTCCTTGGGGTGAGAAGGGCTGGATCGCGTGGGCGCTTCTTCCGAGCTGGAGTCGCCGCCGCCGCCCCACGGTATGCACTGCTCTGGGTCTTCCTAATTCCCGTTAATTTGCACGCCGTCGAGGGGCGACGCCGGTCCGGAGAAGTTCGTCTTCTGTTGCGTTCGGAGAGTCAGGGGGAACGGGTACTCGTCCGGGTCTTCCTCCTCGCTGTTCGGGTGGGCAGGGGTTAGTCTCTTTCTCTCTCTCCTTTCCTTTCCCTATATATATTCAAGGAAAGGTTCGGCATGGGTTCAAACTTACGGTAGCTTCCACGCAACGTAATCCTCCGTGCTCAAGCCTTCCCGCCCCTCCTGTAGGCTAGCAAAGTCACCGGGCGTCATCATACCGGTGCGGTCGCGGGGTGAGCCGGGCACTGAGAACGGCCGCGAGATCTTCTGCTCCACACCAGGGATGAAGTCCTCCTCCTCCTCCTCCCCGGTAAATGACATCGGGTAAGCTCGTCGCAATGCAAGCTGCCGAGCTTTGACGTACTCCATTCCCATACGTTTCCAGTCCAGGAGGTCGCTAAGCCGTTCCGTCCGGTTCCGCTGGTTGATGCGCTGCCGACGGCTCTTACTACAAAAATCGAACATCTGCGACGTCAACTGGTTGACCGAATCATCCACGCCCTTGTTTCGCCGATCCACGATATAGATACCATAATCGGCCGAGTTTTCGATCAGCTCCTCCATGTAACAGCCAAAGCCTGACAGGTTCGTGGTGATGCTGGGAACACCCATGACGGTACACTCGGCCGGAGTGTAGCCCCAAGGCTCATAGTACGAAGCAAAGACCCCCATGTGGGTACCACGGACGAAGTCGTCGTAATCAAGCGGTAGGACGGGGTTGGCGGAGCTGAGGAATTCGGGGTGGAACACAATCTTTACACGATCGGTAGGGTGGTTGAACAGCTGTACACGGCGAATCTGGTTGAGGATGGGGTCCTCATGGTCATTGAGCATGTTGTGTGTGACGATCGGAGGTAGACTATGTCGCTTCATAGCGAACAAACGACGGCGGAGGACAACGCGGTCGGCGCTTGTGATCAGTTCCTTCTCATCGGGCAAGGGATCACCATCGTGCCACTTCAAGGACCGCTCGAAGATACGACGGCCAATGCCGCGCTCGATCACGTCGACCGTGTCCCGGAGAGACTTGATGACAGCTTGGCCCTTGAGGGCTTCCACCGTTAGCGAAGTAGTCTGTGCCGGCATAATAATGAACGCCACCACCGTCATCTTGCTCCCCGATACCTTCAGGCGGTGGTTGAGGCGAGCAAGGGACTCGATGAACATATCCACACCCTTATTCCGGTACTCATATCGACCGGCGGTAAAGAAATACAGGGTGTTTTCGGGATCGAAATCGTAATGGCCATAGAAGTGACCTCGCACGAAGTCGTGGATCTTTTCCTTGGACTGCTGGTGTAAGTTCTGGAATTCGTGTACGGCAGAAAACTTGGTCACGTTCAAGCCATTTGGTAGCACTCCGTCAGGCTTGCGCTTAAGCAGATGCTCGCTCTCGAAGGCGGTAATGTGTGACACGGTGGTGAAGACATCGCAGCAGTGGGCTGCAGCGCGCTCAATGCAATATCTGTGGTAGATACCGCGCTTTCCTGCTTCCGCGTCGACATCGAACCATTGCAGGTTGTTGTAGAAATCCACAGAGCCTGCGCAAAGATATCGCCCCAGCAGAGTTGCATGCGTGGTAAAGATGGTCGTAACATCTATATGCCGCCTCTTGCATAATGGGAGGCCAACACCCGCCAACCACTCGTGGAAGTGGGCGATGACAGCTTTCGTCTTTTCGTGAGCGACAAACTGCGCATGAAATCAGCAAGGGGCACTGGAGATCGACTGCCAGGAGAACTCACCTCTCCAAGAAACCAGGCCACCAGGTACCCGAAAACAATGGCCTCGTTCGTCTCATCGTCTCCAGCTGGAGCTGGGATACCAGCGGTATTCCACAGATCTGCTTTCCATTCGTTCAAGTAGCCATACGCGGTTTTGGTGTCAAGCAGCAAGACTCTAGGAGCGCCCTCAATGAGCCACCGTCCGTACAGCATGCCAATGCCCCGACTCTTCATAGATTCCATAGTCGCAGCGATTTCGGGGGTTTGGGGCTCGAGCTCCTCCACCTCGACAGCAGCCTAGAATCCTATTAGCTGGCCGGTGCTGATGATACGTCGTATTGCGTTCTACAAGTAGCAAGGCCCCCGACTTACCGATTGGTGGTTGAGTGGGCCGATGAGGGTGTATCGATCGCCATATTCGTTTGTTGTGACGGGGGCTTTGGACTTGATGACAGAATATATACCACCAACTAGGCCACCGTTAGCTTGAATACCGAATGCCGCCGTTTCCCTCTTCCCAGCTCTCCCCTGGCTGAAGACGTACCACGATGGGCGACTTCGGTCGCGATCTCGAAGAGCAGATGGTTCTTAACCTCGCGCTGAGGTCTGTCTCCGTTCTCGCTCGACATATTGGGTGGCTTGAGAAAGGCAACTGCGGAAGCTGAAAGCTGAAAGCTGGGTGCCGGAGACGAGATAGGTAACGTAACTCGAGTGGCCTTTGGGCTACCTTAGTCGAGAGCTGGAGGTAACGACACGGACGTTAGACCAATGCAATGTAGAGCCTGTTGTTGGCCTTGAAAACCCCCCGGTTTTTAGAGTTCTGTGTCTTACACGGCGTCGACGGTGTTGAACCTTGGGACCTGGGGATCTGGGGACAAGTTGCTCAAGCTGGTAAAATAGGACGGGAATGGTTGGTTAGGAGCTTATGCGGGACGGGATGGGGGATATAAGGCAAGGGGGCTTTCCCGGTGTCCTCCCTCTTTGCTGAGAACGTACCTAAGGTCTGCTAGTTACAGGTACTTGCATGTATGTACTAGAGCTAGTAAGGATACTCAATAACATTGACGCGGGAAGAGGCCACGAGGATTGGTCATGGGGAGGTTGTGCAAAGAGACAGCCGGTAGACAGGCAGGTAGGCAGAGGTTTGGTTACTGGAGGGCACAAACATTAAAGAACTGGAAGATGGAAGATTCCCAGATCTCACGAGAGGAGGGGTATGATCTGCATAAGTGTGCAAAGAGGCAATGATATGGCATACTACCTATGTACATAGGTCCTAGGTAGGCATGTATTCGTATTCCATGTATATTCCATGGCCAGCCTCTAACCAACTAGGCACAGAATAGGAATGGGGGCATTAAGCCTAACTGCGCAAATGCCCTCCTCATCCCCTCATGTCCATGTCTGATGAGAAAATCTCGTCAATGGGAAGGGAGCTCTTCCCCCCAGTGCCCCCGCCGTCGCTTCGCCCACTACCTAACTACCTCATAGTACCTAAACAAGAGTAACCACCTACCTAACTGATGGCTGCAAGTATGGGATGGGATGTTGTCACAGTGCTTTCAGTGGCTGCATGTCTGGGCATGATGGCTGCTTGTAGACTAACGCCCTGGTCCGACAGTCCACTTAGCGCTTCCACCCGCCACTGTGCTGCTTAGAGTGGGCAGAATGGCGCGTTTTTGGGCTTCAAGGGACTCCTTTCCAGACGGTTGGGCAATCACGATCTCGAGACTGCGCTGAAAGGCGCTCTCTAGCGTCGCATTTGTAGGCATGTATGTAGGCATGTATGTAGGCATGTATGTAGGTATGTATGTCTCGTACACTGCCTGACTATGGAGCACTAATACCTAATTCCTAACTAACGGCCCTGGAACCCTGGAGATTGCTAGCTACTTCCGGGCGACTATCGGAGCCGTAGGCCATCGGTCTAGATGCTTGACGGATCTGTTAGCAAGGCGGGGTATCACCCCATACCATCTCATCTGTTAACGCTTGGCTTCCGAGCGTGTGTCATGACTCAAGTACTTCTATCGTAGGTAGGTTCATACATATTAACTAGCAACATCTTCCGCAGATATTCTTCCAAAGCACCACGTGCAGAGCAAGCAAGCAGATGCCAATACCCTAACAAGCATACCAAGCAAGCAGCAAGATGCTGAGATTGACATCACGCTTGCCTGCCCGCCTGCCTACCTTCCTACCTTATGGTAGGGGGTTTGTTCGGGGCTCAGACAAATCCTGTAACGTAATGTTTATCTAGATCCTCCAGGTTATTATCAGTTAGGTATGTATACATGCCTACTTTACATACAGGTAGGCTGATAGACTTGGTCTGGAAGCATTCGTTTTCATGCCGTTGGTTACGTGGTTGGGACGGGTTCGACCGACCGAAGAATTTGGCCGTTGATACGACTAAAGCTAGACAGATGGCGGCCCAACGGATGGAGGAAGAAAAAAAAATTCCTCACATCGTGAAATGCCAGTCACCTATTACCAATACCAATTTACCCACGTAGTTACTTTGTTAGTCATCCTATTAGGAACATACCCCTGGCCCTAGTTACATGTCTAGCATTCCTTTCTGAGTTTTGTTTCTGGTTCATAAGAACACTATGTACCTACCTAGGTACGCTTGCGGATAGGCACCTAACCAACTTGGATGGAACCAGTATCGAAAGCCACATCATTCACACCCAGATATCCAGATACCTATCTACTTGAACATCTCAGCAGAAGACGATGACCGCATCTGCCCCCGCGAAGCTTGCTCGCGCACCTGAGTCGTACCTACTATCGATCTACATACATAATACAAACCTAGGGTCCCCCGTCCCCTTTTCCCCGCAAGCCTGTACAATACCTACAGCTAGGTACCTTGCCAGCCTGCAAGCCTCCGCGAGCCAATGTACGTATGCGCCCTAGCGCCCAGTGGGGATCCCACCCTCATCATCCCACACGCAAAAATCCGGCCGATCTTTCTGCTGACCTTGCCGACCACAGCCGACCTATGTCATAAGTTGACGTCACCTCCCAGCCTAGCTACACCTTTAGCTCGATCCGTCCCCGACTCCCCGCGGGGAAAAAGTACCTGGGTACATACACTAGGTACGAACCGAAGTACAGAGAGCTCGGGGATGTCTGCATCCAGGTGTTGCATGAACACGAAATCTTGGAAGATGTTCAGGTCACGAGATCTATTAGACGGCTCAGATGGACCCGAATACCGGAGTGCATACGTAGTTACCTAGGAACATGTAGTAGTAGTGAGATCCCACTATTTCACATCTACATTGTTCCATGCCACACAGAAGCAGGTGTGCATATGAGGGAGGTAAGGTTGGTTGCACAGTGTTTTTGCTGCAATCGCTCGATAAATAAGCTAGAGATGCTCTCATAAACGAGAAAGTTTGGTACAGAGCTGCTTGTCCTTCTTCGAAAAACCCTTGCACCAAAAAGAGGAGGCCACCTAAGCCAAAGGCACCCAAAAAGGAAACCAAACCAAAACAAACAAAAAACCGTTACGCCAAGCCCATGCTCATCGATGGTGATTCGATCAATAACTAACAACTTGCACCCCTAAAGCGCAAGGAAAAGGAAAAACTACTTCAGATGCCTTGAACTTTCCTGTACGACGGCGGTTTCATGGTCCTCCTGACTACCTTGACGATATATGGAGGTATGAGAGACACGGATCCGATAGCCACTATCCGCCAAGCGAATCCCCTGTTGAAGCGACGTTAACTGTGACATTCATTTCCAAGTATGGGGCATGAGTGAGTGAACATCGCAACTTACCAAGTGAGCACGAAGTCGAGGTCGAAGTAATCGCCGAGGAAAGGTATGGAACCGACATAGAACAGGAACGTCCCCAGGATCGACAGGACCATCATGATGTGCCAGGTGGTGATTTCCATCGCGACCATCAGCAGCTCGTTCAGCACCAAGACTGTATAACTAACGGCGACCATCTTGGGCCCGTCGACCTCGGTCAGGATCTGCGATAGACCCTGGATGATGCCGCCCTGGTATATCGAGACGAAGACCCATACGAAGAATGTGCGGTACGAGAGAGAGCGGCCCGAGGTGAGTTCCTTGTAGAGTTCTGGGTAGAGGTTGGCGAGGTTCTCGTCAACGTCTTTGTCCAGAACAAGTGACAGGACCGGCGCGGCTGTGTAGATGGTGGCATAGCCAACGAGAAGCCAATCCTAGTAGCGGTTAGTATCAGGCACTATGGGGGGAAATGAAACAACTACGTACCTTGTAAAGGCCCTCCGGTTCGAATTTGATAGCGATGCTGTACATCGTCTGGCAGACCGCAAAAATAAGTCCGCGGTGAATAACGAACTGGGCGAGTTTGGCACTTCGCTTGTAACTGTTACGGCCGTGCCAGACAAGCAGCTTGGTAAGATGACAGAAGTGCTCGATCGAGAAGTCAGCAGCAAGACTGGCCTGCCGACCCTCCTTGCCAACTATACCAACACCAACATCCGCAGCCTGGATCATCGAAACATCATTGCCACCGTCACCAATGCAGCAAACGCGCTTCTTAGTAAAGTCCTTGATGAGTGTCGCGATATCGGCTTTCTGAGTCGGGGAGCAACGGCATGCTACCACTGTTGGTAGTCGCACAGCCACGGAGATGAAGTCGTTTCGGAAGTGTGTCAAGAAAAGGGTTAGACTCTCGCCATCGATCAACAAGCAAGAATCAGTCCTGCTCCGGAGGAAATCAAGATGATCTTGAGCATTGTCTTTACGCTTGAGTTTGGCGACAGTGTAGATGTACTGTCCACGGGCAACCAGTTTTGAGCTAATGGCAACACATCTGGCTGTTTCGACTTTGTCACCCGTCAACATCCAAATTTTGATACCAGCATTGCGCAAGAGCTCTAGAGATGGCTTCACGTCCCTCTGTAGCTTGTCCTCGACACCAGTTACGCCGAGCAGTTCCAAGTCGCGTTCGAGAAATTCTCCCACAACACGCTGCATCCCAGTATCTCGTCCGTTGATGGCTAGAGACGCCTCTTGATAAGCGCTTGTGAATTCCCGGTATTGCTCGAAAGATAGCTTCTTGCGCCCGACGACTAGAGTCCGTAGGCCTTCTCGGGCCATGTTCGCAGTCTCTTCGTCTAGCCAGTCGTTCGCAGCTACGATGGACCCCATGACCGTGTCAGCTCCCTTTTGGTAGAACCAGATCTCGCCATCGTTCAGGCTTGGCGCGGAAGTCTGCGCGTGCTCGTAGAATTGAACAATGATACCCATGCGTTTCCCTTCCGAGGTGAAAGGGAATACATCTAGTATCCTTACTTGCACAACAGTTCTCCCGCTATCCTTTGACTCCAGGACCATGCTCTTTCGATCGCGATATGAGAGCCGGAGCCCGACAGACTCGGTCCAACGCACAATGGCAATCTCGTCAGGGGATGAGGCTTGGTAAGAGGTGATAGTTTGGCCGTTTTCTTCTTCCGTTGTGGGAGTAACATTGTGGCAAAGAGCTAGAGCCAGCACCACATCACGAACTCGGGAGCCAATCTCTCGTCGAGTCCGGGTTGCGGTGACACCGGCCGTAGTGTTATACGTTGATGACGGTGTCACCAAATGCTTCTCATTTGCGGCACCCACAAAGCCATGCCTAACGTAGGATGCCACCTCGTCCATCGCCTCATTGGCATAAGACACCGTACCGACATGGATTTTCTTCATTTCCATTTCATTCTGTGTCAGAGTGCCGGTCTTGTCGCTGAGCAAGTATTCAATTCTCCCTAGATCCTCCGGTATCGTGCTAGTGCGTACCACAGCGCCCGGGATCCCTTTATCTCTTTGGATAAAGCGAGAGTATACGCTCTTCCCCATGTCCAGATTCACTCGAAGGCTTATAGGTACAATCGTGGAGAACAAAACGAGGAAGCGCATGATCTTCACATACCATACGTTACCCTCGGTATTACCAAACCCCTCCAGGGCGACAAGTAGGATAGATATAGCTAGTGTCAAGGCGCAAAGAATCTTTGTCAACGAGTTGATCTCAAACTCCAGCAATCCCGTCTTCGAACGGGAAGGGGATGTGGAGAGGGCTGACCGTGTCTGCGGTCCAGTATAGACAATGACGGCCAACGTTATGGCCTGGGATGCGATAACAGTATTAGCCCAGGCAGTGTTGTCGATGGATAGGGGGGCTGAATTGCTTCTGTCATCGTGTTCATCGTCAATGATGAACGTATTCGTTGCAGCCTGCTTCGTTGGCATCAACTCTACAGTGCCGATGAATTCGTTGACTTTCCTGTCGGGTTTACCGCCGTTCACCCTCAGGCGTACGAACTCCTCAACTGGAAGAGATTGAGTCAAGGGCGAGGCGAGACGAAGCTTCCAATCCGTCTCACCATCAAGCTGGTCCGTCCTGATGAAAGTCTCGCCAGTGGTGCTCTCCTCAGCCAGCGGTGTGCTGGCCTCGGGCTCCTTTCCCTTTCCTGATACGAATTTATTCATATCTTCCTCCACTGTCTCGACCAATAGCGACTCCGGGTTCTGGTCCGGAACTTGACCGTGGCTTTGGGTGCCCTCAGGCGTGGTACATTTTAATATTACCACGTCTGCAGGTACACGCTGGCCCTTTCCTAACTTGAGGACATCCCCAACCTTAAGATCCCGAGACTTTTTGCTGACCTCTTCTACAAACGATGACCGTTCAATATAGCCTTCGCCTTCAGCTCGCTCCTCTTCCTCTTGGATGTCTGCTAAACGATCCCGCTGGGTCAAGTTCCGGCGCTGGCCCTTGCGCAGGGAGCTAGATTTCAACTTTCGCGTGGGACGGGATGAGTTGTTCCACTGTCCCGGTTCTCCGAACTGAAGAACGGTATATCTTTCCGAGTTCGCCTCGTTATCCCTGCGGCGTCGTTCAATATCATCATAGGCCTCCTTTCCCATGGTAATCATAAGAACGAAGGCTAGAGGTGCGATGTAAGTCGATATATAGCCTATCCTCAGAGCTGGCACGGCCTGTGACAAGGCAACTAGTAAGAAATACATGTTAAAGAAAAAAGAAAATTCGTTGTACAGGGTGACGGGGAGGAAAGTGAAGGCCGTGTATTTGGCGTTGGACACAATATTGGGTGGAAATCGAGTAGACTGCGAGGATCCCACGGCAACAACTCTCGATGTTGAGGGGTCATCTTCCTCCTTGTCGGCTGGATCATCATCGTCGTCGGCACGGTTCGCACTGCCGCTAGATATAAAGCTAGGTAATCGTAAGGACGGAACACGACTCTTCAGACTGCTCTTCCCGGAAGACCGGCCGGAAGAACGTGCACCATGCTCTTCTAGGAGGGGTGCATCGTCACCAGCGGTCCGGCTTCCATCCGAATATCGTTGGGGGTGCCCCTCATCGTCCAGCAGCCCTATGGCATCCTCGTCCTGTGTGTTGCGGCCGAGCTCGCCGTAGCCGCGGCTACGATTTACTGCTCGCCTCAGGCCACCCATACGAAGATTCCGTAGCGCGATCCGCGGCGCTCGATTCTCTGAAGCTGGAGAGGGTTGATGGCGCGAGTCCTGGCTGTGTGTTGCGGCGGAGGGGTCAAGCTCTTCTAGTTCTAGGTCCAAGTCGACATCGGAATCGGAATCGTTGATTGGGGAATCTGGTGGCTCGGTCGGGCGGTAAGGCGTTGAGGGCGGCATTCCCGTATTGGGGTCATGCCCGTAAGAAATTGGTCTGCCTGGATGAAAGGGGCGGTCACGGAAGGAATATGTCTATCAGATCTCGCTGCAGGAGGGTTCGGAAAGTGGACAAGCGAGCGATGCGCGGCCGGCCGTGCTTGTGGGTGTTTGAACTTGTGAATGCAGATAAGAGGGCACTGCTGGTGGGCTCTTCGCTATTCGAAGGTAAATTTCATTAACAGAAATCCAATGCATCCATGTGGGACTTCATCTGGAAAGAAAGTAAATCAGACAAGGGAAAAGCGCATCGATGATGAGAAGGTACCGGATATCCTAATGGCCACGGTTTGCAGAATGTCACAAGCAGTCGAGATAATTGAAGCAGGTTGTCTCTTACTCAATTGTCTGGCTATTCTGGTAGGCGGCAGGGCGGGTAGGCACCAGGGATACCTGGTAGGGGCGCAGTTAAGCAGTCGCTATCAAGCTGTCTTATGCAAGTACTTCGTAGTACTTTGTACTTCCTACATACATACGTACACCATGATGAATACTACGGTATCAGGCATAAGTTTTAAGACACTGCCTTAAGGCGCGGGGGGGTATTTTGAAAAGGATGTCTGGGAGGGTTTTCCAGGGATAATTCCTTTTCCCGTATAATTGCTCCCTTCACTCCGTTATAAGTAAAGGATATTTGCCATTCAAAGTGGCTTGCATTTAAAAATCGTTTGGCAGTCGCAACTGGGTATTGGTTACGTAAGGATTTTGGACTCCAAAACTATTTTCAAATGAAAATTATTTTCGGCTGCCAACAAGGTGACCACATCGTTTTCGGAACCGGAGCTAGGCCCAAAAAGAAGAATAGTATTACTAAGCTGGTATATTATACCTATATACCAGCCGAAAAGCCAGCTAAACTTTTTTTTTTTTCCCGCCATTGCTAGAATCGAACTTAAGGTTTACGGATTACAAGGTTACATGGATTATAAATACATATAAGGCTTACTGCTACGGTTACGGCTACGATTACATACATACAAGCTACGGAATCACAATTACCCACTAAGCTACGCACGGTAGTGGAAACTTTCTTATCCCAACCTATAAGGTCTTAGCAACGGGTAGGTGCCTTACCTATAGCCTAGCCAAAAAAGGAAAACTAGCTCCAAATTAAAAAGCTGGTCCCAAAAGGATTTTGGCCCGCAATACACTTCGGCCGGACAAAACTCTTTTGAAGCCATCAAAATCCTAAAGCAGCCGGAATAGCTGTCATAATATAGTACATTATGAATACCTATCGTTACTTCGGTTTGCAAGCACCATCATAAGGATTTTCAATCTAGAAAGGTATTAACAAAGTACTTCTGTTATGGCAATTGGTGTTGCAGCTTTAAAGACCCCCTGGTCATCGTTTTTAAAATACCCCCCCGCGCCCTAAGGTGTCAGGTACTGCTTGGCATGCGCTATCCGTATAAAGCTTAACGTTCACTGGGGAAAATCTTCGGCCAAACTCATAAGTATCTCGAGATGCCCTGGTCTACGCTAATCCAGGGCCCCATGCTTAGCGGAGTATACATGACAGTGTCTTAAGACTTACCCCTAATACCGTAGTACAGCCAGGTCTGGAACCTTTGGTGGGGAGTATGTATATATCTCCTTCAAGTATACGTACACAGTACTTCGGGAATTTAGGAAAATAAATTGCAACATATGAAGTACTCTATTGAAAATAGAAAACTTGGTTGAATAAACTCATAGACTCATCCAATGTGTGCCGAAAATGACATTGCAGCTTCTCCCGGGCTGTACCTAGGTAGGTGTAGATAGCAAGATGTTTCCGCGCATATGTAGTGGAGTTCCAAGCAGCTCGCAGTACCTCAGCTCAGTGATCCCAGAGACTTCAAGGTTGACGCATGCTAAGTAAGCCCTGCTACCTTATCGAGCCACGTGTGGCTTACGTACCCGGCAGGTAAGTACCTAGGTAGTCATGCATGCCGTCCGGATCCCGGATGTGACGTGCGACAGGCTGGGAGTCACTGGGGGAGCCTTATGGACGTAACCCAAGTCCCTACAAAGTCCCTACTTACATACCTAGGTACCGTATGCAGGCAGGTAATATGTAGGTCCTACACAGGTACGATCAAGTCCATTCCGAATTTCCAGGTTCGTCGGGACCGACTGCTATATGGCAATGTTGCCCCTGATTCCTGAACTATGACTCGACCCAAGATTATATTTTAGCCCGCCTGACGCAATTTGCAAACATCGCCGCCAGGCTTCCCCCGAGCACCCCAAGGGCTTCGCGATCAGGCACGAATCAGGCCAGGACCACTTTCCAATAACTCCCTGGTCCTTTAAGAGCCGATTCCTGATTCTCGGCGTGACTGAAATCCAGCACCCACCCAGCCACATCCTCCTGCAGCACATCATCCACGTCGATCTTGCTATGAGTCCTGTCGTTGCCGCAGAAGGTGGCCAAAGCAAGTCGTTTTGGCCGTTCGGGATGACGACCCCTTGTCTTGAAGGCACCCCATAAGGCTGCATGCATTTCGGTGTGGAGTTCCGGCATCAGGTCCTCGCTTCCTTGCCAGTATAGCTTGATGATGAGTTGAGGCCAAACGCCGGACCTGTTGGCCTCCTCCATCTCGTCTGCTCGGCAGGACACCAATAAGTCGCCTGTCAGTGCTGGGACGTCTTGTATAGCCGACTTGGTCCATTCGGAATATGCCGTTTGTATAGTCCTTATGGCCCACTCGCCGAATTGGCTTATCTTCGCGGGCTCTTCATCTCGACCTGCAATCGATGCGGAGGTTGCGTTCGATGTTTCGCATCTAGTCACGTCTGGTACACGGTCGACCAGGTATAGAGACTTATGGAAAGACACAGCATCCATACTCGGTATCGTTCGGTCTTGTAACAGCGTTGGGGACAGCCGAACTAGGCGAGGGAGTAGTTGTACTTTGATATCGAAGTTTCCTGGATCTGTGGACAGGGTGCATCGACTGCAGCGCTCAATAACCACGTCCAGGGGAAGTGATATCTCACACTCTTTTATGGTCTCGCTGTCAGTAAGCAATACACAATGTATGACCTAGCGTGATGATTCATCTAGCCAGTTGAAGAGGTTGAGTCACTAAAATGCCAGCCAACGGTGCCACTCGACAACCAGGTATTCTTGCACCACTCTCTCGTGAGAAGAATCTACTATGTGTACCCCAACTGCAGTGAAGGATTCTTAGGTTCGCGAGATCATGTGGCGGTTCCCTCAGAAGCTCAAGTATATCATCAGGAACTCGAGTTCGTCATTCCGAAAGACTAATCACAGGTCTAGCATTGAATCCTTCGACAAGAGGTATGTACAGTCAGTCAACTTGGAAGCACTAGATACCTCTCTTTTTTACTCTTGATTGCAAACTTGTATTTCCTTGGTTATATACTATGCCACTTAAGCGTCCGTTCAGCAGAGTCCAGGTCCCCTATCACTAGCATATAGATGGGATATGAAGCTCTCTCCCTTCTGTCAGTTCCTTGCATTAACTTGGGGTTTAATCACGAACAAGTTGTGTACCACGATTGAACATCAGCTGTTAGGCTATTGTGCAGATAACCACGGCATTATTTATATATCCGTTAGATATATCAGATCTGCATCGGCAGGGACTTGGAGTAAAGCTATTTGACTGCGACCAAGTTCACAAAGAACCAACCAAGCTGGATGAGCTAGAATCACGGAAACCTCTGATTGTCACTGGACCCATGTCACCAGAATATAGCTAAGACATCACATGTAAGGCAGAGCCGCAAATCAACGCATTTTTTTCGAGCTGGACTAATTCCACGAGTACGTATGTGCCACGCTTCTCCTTGTCATGGAAACCCACCGTGGTGCTATGCCGAGTTCTAGAATGCTGCTCCAACGACAGCAATACAGAGGGTATCTATCTACATCTGCCGCCCGTGCATACGCCTATTAGCTTTTAGACGGGCTTTGACGCGCTGCTTTTTCGTAGTCGTGAACGGCGTCTCCCCTTTGTCATATCGTAAAGATATCTCTGGTACCTCTTCACCTTAGACCTGCCATAAACCCCAGTCAGCAACTACCAACTACCAACTCCAAAGTAAGTTCTCGTATCTCGGATCGGAATCGGAATCGGATCGGGTCGGATCGAATCGGTTATGCGCGTGCCACCTGTCTGTCTTTACCTGCCAATCTCATCCAGCGGGAGGTCGCTCTCATCCTTGCCCACGATCGACTCGGCAACTTTCCAGATCTGCAGCATGTTATCTTCCGCTGCACTGGCCACCAGCCAGGGATCATTCAAGTTCCAACTAAAGTCAGCCAGGTGATTCGTGTGGCCCCCGTGCATGAATAGGCTGAGAAGAAAAGTTAGCGAGATAGTCAGCGAATATAGACGTGGATCGAAGCTTACAGCTCAGGAGGACCGTCCTCCTGATCATCCGGTTGCTGTTCCTCGCCAACTCGGCTGAGGTCCCAGAAGATGATGCGTCGATCATAACTAGCACTCCCTAGTATTCCAGCCTCCCGGGGGTGCCAAGAAATGGAAGTGACGGCGTCTTGGTGACCTTCGAGAGTATGAACCTTCTCCTTAACATTGCGCAAATCCCAAATGCCTATAGTATTGTCGGCGGAAGCAGTAGCAACCAAGACCTCAGTGGACGGGTTGAAAGCCAAAGCATTGATGGCGTCACTATGGCCATCCTTGGCGACTAGTGACGACTGGGACGTGGAAGGCTGTCTGACATCCAGAATTTGCAAGGTCAAATCATCCGACACACTGCCGATGAAGTTCTTGGAGATGGGATGATATTGGACATCGTTTACAATGTTAGTGTGATGGGTATATCGGCGTGCCGGTTTCAAGATTGTACTGTCATTCTGCAGCGTCTTGAGATCCCTTTTCTCCAATCAGTATAGGGACCACATGATCTTGCAACTCGATATACGTACCAAAGGCAAACGGTTTGATCCTCGCTACCCGAGGCTAAGGATCCTTCGACGTGGGGGTTCCAGTCTAAGCCAAAGCCCTCTTGATTATGGCCTTCTAGCTTGATCTGGGCATTGACCTTGCCATTGGGTTCGGAGCTGTGCTTGGTACGGTCGAAGATGAGAATCTCGCCATTGACGGCTAGAGTTGCGATGAGGTCGGGGTTTTGGGGGCAGTATCGAGCCTTGTTGACCTCGCTCGGGTGGTCGATCTTCTGGACGATGTTCCATTTCATAGGCGGCGTGTCCGTTTTTCCATAACCACCTATCTCTCCCCGGTCCTCGTCATAGTCGCGCGCATTGGGACGAACCGACTTGGGAATCTCGACCTCGGCGATTTGGACGTAGTTAGGCATGGTACTCGAATCGGATGTATGGGTGCCGACTAGGACCCGGTGGATGCGGACATTCTTGCCCTCGGGCTCCTTGACGTCGGGAAACCATTGAACGGTCAGAGTGGGCCAGGTAAGAGCAGTGCTGGGCCATATTAGCATACACTGAGCTGAGCTGAGTTGAGCTAGGCTGAGCTTGAAGCATTCCTTGCCGACTAACCTCAGAATCATGTCATAGAGGAAGGGCGAGTTCTTCTTCCATGTCTTGTACTCTGCGCAAGGTGAGACGTTAGATTGCTAGCTACCCAAGGAAGGTACCAGACAGGATGACTTGAAAATTACCTTCGTTGATTAATCGCTGAGCTCCATCCTCGTCGAGATCCTGATTCTCCATGTCGACTAGAAGAAGATGTCAGTAAAGCCGAGCTTAGAGGCGAGCGGGGGCCGAGAAGAGATTCGGAAGAACGCACCGTCAACATCGTCGACAACCTGGGCAGGTGCCATGATTTATGAGTGGTGCTAGAAAAACCAACTCCTAGCAACACTTGAGTCTGAGAGTAATTGAGGCTGAAGAGTAACAAACTCCCTGTGTCTAGTTCAGAATTCAGAAGATTCCAGGCAGGTCGACCGTAGGGATGATGTGATGCCGGTGGTAGTGCGAGGCACAAAAAGCTGCACCGGTATTGGTGGTATGGAATAACGATGGTTCAATGCCTGGGCGCTAGCTCCACGAGGTTCCGAGTTCGCGACAGGGAAAACGCGGTGCGCGTAAAGTGTAACTGTAGGGGCGTATTGTAGACTACATACTACATACAGACCATGCACTGAAGTCAACTGGCGTGCGGCTCGGAAAGGATGGGGCCCTAAACCACTTGCAGGTGCCTTACCTCTTATCTACCTAGGTACCTTTAGGTAGGCTTCAGGATCCCCTGGAGAATGTACTGGTCAACTAGTAGTTAGAGGTAGTAGCTAGATGCATGTAGGAACATATGCAGGCACCCGACTGGAAAGGAGTGATCAGACATGGAAATATCCCATGAAGGGAACCTTGGAAATCTTGAGAAGCAACAATTGATTGTACTTTACAGTTTACCTACTTGATGCAACTACATAGAAACCAGAGGCTAGCATAAATAGAGGCCGATGAGATAGTATTATAGCTACTGCGTACATACAATGTATGTACTTATCTATTTTCATACCTGGTGTGTATGTAGGTACAATTAGTGGCTCAATGCTCAATGCTCAATGCTTGGTGGGCTGATAGTCTGATAACCTGACAGTCTGATAGATGATAACCTGATAACCTGATAACTCAGGCCATACGTACATCATGTGCCCGCATCCCGCATCATCAGGGCTGCTGCTTGATGATTCCTCACCGGGCGACAACTTACCTACAATACCTAGCATCGCATCATACCCGATGGCCACGGCAACAACATCAGCAGCCTCGACGACTTCGACCTAGCAACGGCCACTGCATGTAGAAAGATATACTTCCCACTGTCTTGCCGTCAAATGCATTACCTCGGTGTTTGCCCTGTCCATTATTTTTATTGGTTTTTCCTCTCTCCAGTATAGGGCTTTCTATTTCCCACACATCCCACACAACATCTAGGCCCTTGACATTGGCCGCTGACATTGGCAGCAACTTCTTTGTCTGCCTTTCTCTCTGTCCTGAAGATACCCATTCAAAGCCTTCATTCAGTTGTCGGCTGTCTTCCTGGTTCATCGCCCTTCTTTGGCCGATTTCTTGAGGATACTTTGTATATTGGCGTCTCGAGATACATGCCAGCAAGATGGGGTGAGTCTTCTCTTATCCGGCCCGGGCTTGACCAGCCGCGGTGCCGTCAGGCGCTGCGCATTGCGTCGCATATACTAACAGAAGCGGCAGTGTCCCCAAGTTCTTCAGATGGCTTTCGGAGCGTTATCCGGCCATATCTCAGCTCATTGCAGAGAATCGGATCCCCGAGTTCGACAACCTCTATGTGCGACGTCCTGTAACCCTTCGCCTTTGGCAAACACTGACCTGCGTAGCTGGATATGAATGGTATCATACACAACTGCACCCACAAAGATACCCATGACACATCCTTCCGCCTGAGCGAAGAGGAGATGTTCATACGCATCTTCAACTACATCGAGCATCTATTCGGGAAGATCAAACCACAGAAGCTATTCTTCATGGCAATAGACGGCGTCGCCCCTCGCGCCAAGATGAACCAACAGAGAGCTCGTCGTTTCCGAACCGCATTGGATGCCGAACAGGCCCGTGACAAGGCCGTGCGAGAGGGTGTCGAGTTGCCCAAGGACGATCCTTTCGACAGCAACTGCATCACCCCCGGCACCGAGTTCATGGCTAAATTGACACGCCAGCTGAAATACTTCATCAACAAGAAGGTCTCGGAAGACAGCGACTGGCAGGGTTGCGAGATCGTTCTTTCCGGTCATGAGGTACCGGGAGAAGGCGAGCACAAGATTATGGAGTACATCAGAAATGCCAAAGCGCAGCCCGATTATTCTCCCAACGTTCGCCATTGTCTCTATGGCTTAGATGCCGATCTCATCATGCTGGGACTTCTCAGTCACGATCCTCATTTCTGTCTTTTGCGAGAAGAGGTCACGTTTGGTCGTGCTTCCAAGACCAAGTCCAAAGAGTTGGAACATCAAAACTTCTACTTGATGCATCTCTGCATCGTCCGGGAATATCTCGAGCTGGAAGTTCAGGATCTGAAAAAGGAGGGTGTTTTGAAATTCCCTTTTGACATGGAGCGCATTATAGACGATTTCATCCTCATGGCGTTCTTTGTCGGAAATGATTTCCTGCCAAACCTTCCATACCTGCATATCAACGAAGGAGCCTTGGCTACCATGTTCCGAATATATAAGCAGATTCTCCCTCAAAGCGAGGGCTACATCAACGAAGAGGGCGTTATCAACCTTCCCCGTCTGGGTTTACTTCTCCAGGAGCTGTCCAAGGAGGAACACCGCCATTTCGAGCATGAACATGCCGACACGAAATGGCTGAAGGGCAAGCAGTTGGCCGAAACGAATGGCGAAGAGATATCCAAGTCTAAGGGCAAACTTGTCATATCCACTGCTCAGAAAGAGTTATGGAAGAAGATTCGGAAATTCGTGCACAAGCGCTCTACGGAACCCCTGGATCTTGGCCATGAACTGAAGGCTGCGGATCGGAAATTCGTCCAAGAGGCAGCTGAGAATCTCCATCTTGAATGGCGTACAGAGGAAGATGACGATGGACAACGGCACCTTATCTTATCTTTCCCGCCCAAACCCGAGGGTACCGAGGATGAGGACGAGGAAGAGGAAGGCCAGTTCGCATTGCTGCGCGTCATAAAGCGCTATGACAATTCTCAGGTCATTGACGTCTCCGCTGGGGAAGCGCAAGCATCGATGCAAGCCAAGTATAAAGAGAAGCTTATAGAATGGAAGGACAAGTACTACTCTGAAAAATTCGAGTGGACACCCGAAAACAAGGAGACAGAGCTGAAGAAGCTAAGCGAGAACTACGTCCAGGGCCTTCAGTGGGTATTATTTTACTACTATAGGGGCGTCGCTTCATGGCCATGGTTCTATGCCTATCATTATTCTCCCATGATCTCCGGTAACTACGACCCATTCCGAATGCCTGACAGTTTACTAATCGTCTTTAGATGTGGAGAAAGGATTCAATGCCGACATGAACTTCAAGCTTGGGCAGCCTTTCAGACCATTTGAACAACTGATGGGCGTTCTGCCAGATCGAAGCAAGAAGATTGTTCCCACGGTATATCACGAACTGATGACTGACCCCAAATCCCCCATCATCGACTTCTATCCCAGAGACTTCGAGCTTGACATGAATGGCAAGAAAATGGAGTGGGAGGCTGTTGTCAAGATCCCATTCATTGATGAGAAGCGACTCTTATCTGGCATGGCAACCAAGAACGAGCTTCTTTCGGCAGACGAAAAAGCCAGGAATGACTTCGGCGTCTCCCTGAAGTTTACATACGACCCAAACGTCAACTTCACCTATCCTTCCTCACTGGTCGGAATTTTCCCTGATATCCCTTACTGCCATTGCGTCGAGAATATCTTCGACCTTCCAACAACCGAGGGGTTGGATCTATACGTTGGCCTGGTCAATGGTGTCAAATTGGGTATCGATGCCTTAGCAGGCTTCCCGAGTCTGGCCACACTACCTTATAATGCTTCGTTAGGCTTCCACGGAGTAAACGTTTTCCAGCAGGAAAGCCGTAACGAGAGCATGGTGGTGACTCTTGCTGACGTCGAACTCCGGAGCCGAGTAGAATCTGCGAGGGTCAAGTTAGGGCAGAGATGTTTTGTTGGATATCCCTTCTTGCAAGAAGCCAAGATTGTTCGTGTTTCCGATGAACTCTTCGACTACACATTAGCCAATGATGGATCAGGACAAGTCGTGCAGACCCATCATTCTGGCAAGGAAATCGATGAATGGTCGAAGAAGTCTTCTCGTATTGAGAATTTCTACAGCAAGCGTCTTGGTATTATCATTGGTCCTGTCGATTCCATGGTCCATGTCGACATGCTAAAGGGTCTCTCCAAGACAGACGAGGGTGCTTTTATCAAGCAGTATGGGCTGATCCCTGGCATGGAGACAGATTATGCCGCACAGGCCATTGTGGACGAAGTCGTCAGTGAGGATGAGCGGTTCATAGAAAGAGCTGCTATACCTCTCGAGGAGGAGTTCCCGGTGGGGTCTAGGGCTTTCTTCCTAGGCGACTACGCCTACGGGCGTCCCATACAAGTAGAGGGCCATCATGATAACCGAGCTGATATCAAAGTGTCGGTTCCACTGACAAAGGAGCCTGAATTCGCTAGGCCCATTATTGCTCAAGCCGAACGGCAAAACCACTACAAGCCCTCCTATGCGGTTGCGAGAGATTTGAGTCTTCACCCACTTACTCTCAGCAAGATCACGTCAGCATTCTACGTCAACACGATAGGTGGAAACATGAGAGTGAATCTGGGACTGAACCTGAAATTCGAGGCGAGGAAGCAGAAGGTTCTCGGATATTCCAGGAAATCGAACACGGGCTGGGAGTTCAGCCCTGCTGCGCAGAAACTAATCATCGAGTACATGACGAAGTTCCCCGACTTCTTTGCCGCCATCATGCAGAACCCACAGGGGAAGGAAATTGACGAGACCGACCTCTGGCCTGATCAGAGTGTTGCTACTGCCAAGGTTAAAGAGATTGGGGCTTGGCTCAAGACGATCGAGACGAGCAAGTTCGAACGAGTTCCTCTTGATGCTGAACAGCTTGATTCGGACGTAGTGATGGCGCTTCAAAAGGCGGTGGATTCAATCAAGGAGGCCAGCTCGAAGGTAGACATCAAAAAGCTCAAGGCGGTTCCTCGATCTGCACTGCTGCAGCCCAAGGATGCCGAGCAACGTCTCGGCAGCCAGAGATTCCGATTAGGCGATCGACTCGTCTACGTCCAGGACGCTGGGAAAATTCCAATCGCCTCTAAGGGTACGGTCGTTGGTATCAGCGAAATTGGCAGCCATCACATGCTCGACGTTCTCTGTGACGATACTTTCATGAACGGTACGACGTTAGGCGGCCGTTGCGATGCCTTCCGAGGCCAGACTGTGCCGGCCAATGCGGTCCTGAACCTGAGCAACAAGCAAGTCCTCGCATTATCCAAGACCGGTGCAGAGAGACGTCCCGCGGCATCGCAAGTGGCATCACCGCTCCAGGTTGGTGGTGGGTACGGCGGATACGGCGGGTACGGCACCGGCAGAGGGCAGCTCCGCGATGCCAACACACCGGGACCTCTGAGGGGAAGTTTCCGCGGCGCTGTGAACGGCTTCGCGAACGGCGGCGTCCCACATCTCCAGCACAGCAGCATGGTCTACCGGCCAGCACCGAACGGAAACCAGCCCTACGGCCAGAACGGCCAGCAGTACCAGGGACCGAACGGAAACCCCGGCGGTCGCGGCGGCCGTGGAAGCCCGAGAGGTGGTGATCGTGGCAGTGGACGTGGCTACCGAGGTGGTGGTGGTCGCGGCGGCGGCGCACCACACCAAGCCAACGGCTATGCGGGACAGGAGAGTGGACAGGGCTACCCCCGACAGTCGTACAACGCGGTCCCGCCTCCCGCCGGCCTCGACAGCCGCGGCGGCGGGCGCGGACGCGGACGCGGTCGTGGCAGAGGCGGCAGGGGCTCTAGAGGAGCACCGGCGGCTGCAGCCGAATAGGGTAACTGACTGGCTGTAGCAGCAGCATACGCGTGCGTGTCTAGCCCTGGTTTCTTGGACTTGTCGATGCTTACTTAGCAATTGCCCTGCGAGCTATGATGGCGCTTAAAACCACCTGGACCTGGACCTGGACCTGGAGGGCGGAGTTACATGGTAGGGTTCACTCAGAATCATTGCCTTGGCGGGGCTCGATTCCCACTGGGGTTCGCCCCCTCGCCCTGGCAGCGATTGGCTAGGCGCAATTTTGCAGTCAGGCAGTCTGAATGAAGCTTTGCAGCGAGCGAGCGCGAGAGCAGGGGAACTACTGTATGTCATGTCATGTCACGTCATATCATGGGGTTTCCCGGTCCTCTTGTTTGTTTGTTTGTTTCTTTGCATGTATGTATCTATATGTATGGACTGGCGGGCTACCTAAGTTAGACTAAGCGGTTCGGCTCAGGCTGGTGTTTTGGTACCTATGTCAGGTTAAGCCGTCCTGCTACCTTCAGTACTTATGTATGGACGACATGGACAACAAGGACATGTGGCATGTGCGATGCAGGTCAGTGGTCGGTCGATCGGACAAGGGATGGACGGTTGGATGGATGGACATAGATAGAGCAGTATCTCGTATCTACATAGCGATGGTATACCCCTCTAGTACCTGACTACCCGGGCGGGTAGTAAAAGCGATATAGATTCGTGTACTATATATACCTATAGCGTATGTCCCAACTACGTTTTGACTCGTAAAAGGGGCGTGACCTGAGAAAGGGGCTACGTGTCTATGTAGTCTCACCATCACGAAAACCTTCCTAGCTAGATCATACGAGTTCTACCCATTATAGTCATCAATTGTCCCCGAGCAGGAGCCCATTAATCGATTGCAATGTATTAACAGATGATAATGATAATGGACAGGTTTATCGCAACGTAATTTCAACTGCTATACATGTAAGCAATTGTAGTCCGCATATCAAAATAGAACTTCCACTCGGAAACCTGATGCGTAATAACAACATTTTGCGATGGAGGGGACATGTCAAGGGTTTCGGCAACAGCTCGCGTAGTATCTGTGTTATTTTTGCCATCTCTAATCTACAGGTATGATGTTCCTTGCCTACTGCCAGGGCCTAGCACTTTGAAGAACGCAATTCTGCCTAACCGCCCCTGAGCCGATGAGCACCATTACTAGAAATCGTTTTCCTGTACAGCTATACACACAGACGTACACAGAACGTCGACTACGACTTGCGGAAAACCCGAGAGCTATTGAAGATGCCATTGCCTGTGCCAAACGTGAACAGAACAGGTCAATCAGACAAGTGAACGAACACTCCTACCCCGCTTGGGAAACTCAGTGTTTCTGGACAGGTCTCGATAGCGGACTGCTGCGCTTCGCTTCGCTGACCTTTTCCTTCGCCTTGTCCTTGGCAATGTGCACCCGTTGCCGCATGCCGATGTGCTCGCTCACCCTAGGTCCTCTGATCGACGACATCGTCCGCAGAGACGGACGGAAGTCCTCATCATTTGGATCCTTCCTGCGGCCCTCCTCCTCCTTCGCAGCCTCGGCCCTCTTCTTCTTCCTCTTGGGTAGCGAGGGCAGGACCGATATGAGCTTACGGAATGGCCAGGCCACCGCCAAGCCGATCGCCCGGGCCCAAGAATCGGGGAACTTGCGAATGGCGGCGCCCCAAGGGATGGAGATAGCTCCGAGGCCAAGCGAAAGACCCCATTCCTTTCCGTTCAACGGTACGATCTTGAACGCCTCGCCGCCAACGAAGATGATCAGCACTTGTCCACCAATCATGATTGCATTTATGACGATAAAGAACCAATTGCGTGTGATTCCCTCGAAGATGTTAAGCCGATTGTCCAGTCGCCGATTACTGAATTCGTTGAAGATCTGTAACCAAACGAAAGTGTTGAAGACCAGTGTGTTCAACCGCCTCTCTTCACTCTCGCGTATAAGCGAATCAGGGTCGTTGACTTGATATCGGAGCAACGTAGCACCCCCGAAATAGAGGACAAAGGAGATGGCCAGCTGACAGATGACTTGACCCATGATCATCTTGCCCATGCGAGTTGTGATGAGTGGGGCAGACTTCCTGTCAGGCTTGCGGTCTAAGACACTTGCACTTGGGGGGTCGGTGGCCAGCGCCAAAGCCGCAAATGTGTCCATGATCAAGTTTACCCATAACAGCTGCACAGCGTTGAGAACAGATTGCCCTGATGGCGAGTACACAGCCGAGACAAATGTTAACACGACTGCTGTTACGTTGACCGTGAGTTGAAACTAGAGACAGTCAGCATATTTCAGAAATTGAAAGTAATGGCCCCATGTTTACCTGTAGGAACTTCTTCACGCTATCGTTGACAGCACGGCCCCAGCAGAGAGCCTTCACAATTGAGGCAAAGTTGTCATCCATCAGTATGATATCTGCTGCCTCCTTAGCGACCTCAGTACCAGCGATTCCCATTGCAAATCCGATATCAGCTAGCTTCAAGGCTGGAGCATCATTCGTGCCGTCACCCGTGACCGCAACAGTCTCTCCGAGGCCTTTGAGAGTCTGTACTAATATTCTCTTGTCTTCAGGACTTGATCGGGCGAGAACTTGCAAGTGAGGGACTATGTCCTTCAATTCCTCTTCACTTTTTCGGCGGAAATCCGGTCCTTCCATCGCAATTCCTCCCTCTTCTGGGTGGTAGATTCCACATTCTCGAGCAATGGCGCTTCCCGTCAGAATGTTGTCGCCGGTCACCATGCGGACGACAACACCAGCACGTCTACAGTCGTTAAGGGCGTCGATAACCGGCGGTCGAAGCGGGTCCCTGATACCAAAGATAGCAAGGAGTGTCATGTCTTGGTGGATTTTGCTGAAGTCAGCGAGTTGAGGGTCTTCTTCAGATTCGGCACCCTTTGGAGGCCACGAGTCGAAATCGCGGTATGTAGAGCCAATGGTTCGGAGGGTCTGATTAGCATATGAATCGATTATCTGCCCGAATAGTTCTCGGTCCTCCGTCGTCATATCTGCAGTGGTTAGTTCGTTAGCATCTGGATTTGCGATAATCCGTGTACATTTGCTGAGGACGATTTCTGATGCGCCCTTGACGTAAGCTCTGAAACTTCCGCCAGGGAGCTTGACAACGGACGCCATGAACTTGGCAGCGGAGTCGAAAGGCACTTGTTGAACGACATTCGCACCTTCCCTTTCCTCATGCACTGGCCCGGCGCCGAGTTGATCGCGGTTGAACGTTAACAGCGCAACCTCGGTTTTCGACCCGATATACGTCATTTTTCCGTCCTGGCTGCCTTCAAAAGCCGAGGAATTGATGGCGTTCGACTGAATAATCAAACGTTTTGTCTCATCGCTTAGTGACTGGACGAATTCGCCAGCAGTGACATTCGGTATGGAGCCAACAAGCCCCTTTTCAGCTGCAGGTTCGCCGCTATCGTTACCAGGCTTGCCAATATCATCTGCTGTAGTGTCGGTGCCACCAAAGCTGATGTTCTTTCCCAGTGTTGTTGCAACTACTGACATCCGGTTCTGGGTGAGGGTACCCGTCTTGTCTGAGCAGATTGTAGTGGCGTTTCCCATAGTCTCACATGCCTTCAGAATTCGAACCAAATTGTTATCTTTCATCATCCTGGTAGTAGCGAACGCAAGAGCTAGGGTTACGGCGAGCGGGAGGCCCTCTGGTACTGCCACCACTATCACAGTGACGCTAACAACAAACAACTCTAAGAACTGTTGCCCCTTTTCATCTGGGGTAACTTGACTGGTTGGGAGCTGGACACAAAACTTAATGAAGAGGACAATAAACAGAATTAGAGCAGCGCTTGCTCCAAATATGGCGATCTGGTCGGCTAAGACATTTAGCTTCTTCTGTAGGGGGGTGTCTTCTTGTTCGGTTCTGAGGGACATAGAGATACGACCATAGGTGCAGTTTACACCGACAGCCGTGACAAGGAAGTAACCCGAGCCTTCCTGAATCTTGCTCCCCGAGATGATGAAGGGGTCGAGCTTGTCCATGTTGACAGGTTCTCCTTTGCCTTCTGCTACGTTGTTGATAGCGGCGAAAACCTCGTCTGCCGGTAATTTCTTCATGAGATCTGATTCACCTGTTACCGACGACTCGTCGCATTTAACTCCATGACCTTTGATGAAAATTCCATCGGCTGGTACTAAGTCGCCTACTGAAAGGAGGGCAACATCGCCTACCAGCAGGTCGAAGACGGATATTTCAACAGTCTTTCCGGACCTGACAACGTTGATCATGCGATCGTCATGCTTTTTGTTTAATTGGTTGAATTGGCGCTGCATATTCCCTAGATACTCGTTAGTTCGACCAAGCGCCCCTGAGTATTTGGTATAGGGGTGACGTAAGAGGAGACCCGCAGTCGGTCCACCTCTTAACTACAAGTGATGCTGACTTACAGTCGTTCAGAGTTCCAACAACGACAACAATGATGATGGCAACGAGAATAGCTACACCTTCTATCCATTCCACACGTGGTTCACCGGGTTCATGTGAGCCTCCAAATGTCTGGTACAGGCCGAGAGCAAGGGAAACGACGGCGGCGATACTTAGAAGAATCAGCACTTTGTCATTGTATGTTTGCCAGGCGAGATCGAGGAGTGTCTTGCTTTTCTTCTCCGGAAGACGATTTTCGGTAAAGACACGCTTACGATCCAGGAAGCCGTCAGTCTTATTCCCGTGAGGTGGTGGTGGCATCTCAGTTGGATTTTTGACCTCGGGAGCCTTGTCGCCAGCAGTGCCGTACTTAGGGGCACCTTTTGCGGCAACATCTTCAAAGGTAACGACATCTTCAAATGTCGCCTCGTCGATGCTTAAGCCGGTGTTCCTGTCTGTCCTTAACCCCTTCTCCAAGCCTGTTAAGCCTCCCATGGCGTAGAAAGCATCGTGTGACTTGGGATTTAACATCTTGGATAAATGGCCCGGCGAGAAGGCGAATTTGCTGTCTTGTGTTATGAACATGTCCTCTGTTCCTGGATCAGGCGTGAGGGCATCCTTCAGGTTTAAAGTAAAGGCACCTGGCTTATGACCTGGTTTGGATGCCGGTTTCTTGTTGGGGTCATCTTCTTCTCTTCTCCCGGGACTCGTCTTCTCCAGGTGAATTAGTTCATTATCATACACAGACAATACAATTTTGGAGAATACTAACCTCGTCCGTCGCTTCAGCACTGCTCGCCCCTTTTTCTGCCATCGTTACGGTGGATTCGGCCAAAAGTAGGCCTGTTTGAGGGTCGACAGCGGTTTGCGTATTGTCCGAATTAGGGTGTGGTATATGTGTAGGTAGTGATCAACTAAGACCTATCGTGTTGAAAGTACCCAGTTACCGGCCGCCTATTGCATCAAGCCGGGAAAGGGAACGAAATGGTATAGGCTGGCAAGTAGGTAAGTAATAGGGTAGGGGGGTAGGTTGAGGCGATGGGGCTTGCCAGAGGAAAAGTCGAAGTTGGCGGGAGGTGCAGGTGCAGGTGCAGGTGTGGAAAAGGGAGAGAGAAAGAGGGCGCCTCGAAATCAGGGCAGGTCCTGCCGTACAAGCAAGCAATAACAGTGTACCACGTCAATGGGTGTCATTCTTTACTGGCCGGGCGTACAAGTCCAATTCCTTGTCGGCGACTATGACCGTAGCCGTAGATTGATAGGAATTTTACGTAGGTAGGATCCGATTGGCAACAAATAACTCGATCGGATGAATTGAGGCTGTGTGCATGTGCACCATGTGTTGTTCCAAGGTTGTAGTTGAGGAGAATTGAGTGCCCAAGTATGCTGGGTAGGCAGGTACAGGTAGGTCGGTATGTACATAGGTAGGACTAGAGCATGGCAGGAGACACCCAGATACCTAATCTACCTGTGTCGTACCTGAGCATTTCATTTGAGTAACACCCGATTCGTGACGTCACGTTCCAACGGGAAGTTTCACTCTTCCTGTCAACGAGCCAATCATACGATTGCAATCTTGAATTATTGAGGAGGCTATGCCTAGTTGTGCAGCACAGAGAACCCTGGATGAAGCCTGACGGGCCTAAGAAGGGCATGAAGCATGAAGTCTTTAAGTAGCAAGGGGAGATGAATTGCTTGGCGAGTAGAATGAGTCATGATAACGAGCTGGCGAATCAACACCTTTACAACCCGTCAAGTTACGGCACCTATTGGACAAACAAATGTTTCAAAGGCTTGGCGTGGCGGGAGAGTCGTCGATGATACCGTCTATAAGTTGGTATTGTAATATATAACTGTGGGCGTCATAGGAAGTCCATGTCTCCTTTCAGTTTTCTTTGCTCTTCCTAGACATATGCCAACGAATATACGAGAAAATTAGAACATAAGTAAAGATCGACAGGACGGGCCAGCGGTTGTACTTACTTCAAATATGATGTGAGTCAATATATAAATACATTAGGAACTTCGTGCCTGGAGTAATAGCATAACAGCTAGATAGAGGGAAAGAAGGAGACACAATGACTTTCTACTTATGGAAGCGATAACGGAGGAAACGACTTCTTATATAGCCTTGAAACCTCACACTAGTAAATAAAGGGGTCCAAGCGGACCCCTCAAGCCATCTACTACTAGGTAATACACTGTCCCCCGACATTAGGTAGTGCTTGGGTACATAATAAGGCCATACCTAGGCTGCATATCAAACATCTGTGTCTCGCCCTACCAGGTGCTTGAAAAACCCAATAGAAATAACTCTACAAGTTTATTTGCAAAGTAACTACCATGGAACCTCAGGTTGCCAGGAGTGAACTTACCTGGCAGCCTGGGTTGTATATTGCTTGACCATATTCGTCAGAACTACAGCACTACTAGTAGCGCATGTGTAATAAAATAGTATCCTTTCCTTTTTTGTCTTTCACATGCTTTATTCGAATTGTAAGTTGAACTGTAAGTCCTATTTGCACATATAAATACAGCTATAAATAAGCACGTCCCATGGAAACCCCTATCTTACCCCTAAGATTCCCTTCGTTCCCCCTAACCAACCACCCTTGAAAACAACGCCGGAAAAAAAAGTATCATGGCACATGATAAGACCTCATCCTTGGAAATTGCAACACGTGCTTGGAGCTACGCATCACGTTGGTCCAACATGGTCTCCACCACAAGAAAAGGTTCGAGTCGCTGCTCAAATAGAAGAAAGAAGTAACGCTTAGCGTTGTCATTGATGTTGATGTTGATGTGTACCCTCGACCCCGAACTAAGCTGATCAGCAAGGGGCACCAGTGTCCAAGATGCTGCGCACCTCCTGGGCGAAGTTGCAGCCGTTGTTAACGTTGGAGTCGGAGAAGCCGGCGCTCCACAGCATGACACCGCCGAAGCGGTCGTTGGTCTTCTTGTCGGCGACGATGTCGGCGAGCTGCGCGGGCGTGGCGTAGTACGTCTCGCCCGTGGGGGCGCCGTTGGCCGCCAGCGGCGCGGCCGGCACGCCGATGAAGATCTGGGCGTCCTTGGAGGGGGTGCCGGCCGTCCACTCGACCCAGTCGTCGTAGTTGAAGGCGGCGTTGCCGTTGACGGGCAGCGCGCACGGGTACGTGTAGTTGTTGTTGTTGTAGAACTGCGGCCACAGGTAGTCGAAGGTGGCGTTGCCGATGATGACGCCCATGTTCGGCTCCGGGATCGGGCACTGCGGCGCCCCCGTGATGTAGTACGCCTTGGACGGGTCCGACGCGAAGCTCGTCCGCAGCGTCGAGATCATCGCCGGGTAGAACTCGCTGCCCCGGTTGACCTCGATGTCGAAGTCGAAGCCGTCGATGACCACGTCCCCGAAGGGTCGCGCCACTGTCGAGTTGCCCGACTTGCCGTACGCCTGCCAGAGGTACTCGCCGATGGACTCGGCCTCGGCCTGCGACGACAGCGAGTACGAGGCGGTGGCTCCGCCCAGGGATAGGATCACCTTGACGCCGGCGGACTGGCAGGTGGTGATGGCGGCCGTTAGGTTGTCGCAGTTTTGGCCTTCTCCCGACGTGCTGATCGTGCACGACTGACCGATAGTACCTGATGGGATTTCGCTCCCGGTGCCCCACTGATACAAGAAGGACAGAACGATGATGTCGATGCCAGCCGTGGAGCTGCAGTAAGTCGAGAGGTCGTTGTTCTCAACCGTACCACCGCCATTCTGACCCCAGTAGACAACGTTCTGGGCGCCCGTAGCCTGACGGGACTTGAGAGCACTGGGAAGAGCCGTTGCTGCCCCGGCCATAAGGCCGAGGTAACTATATACAGTGGAGGAACGCATGTTGCTAAGTTAGATATAAAAGGAGTGTGTGGAAGCAAAGCAAAGTATATACAGGGAAGGAAGGGATAGCCGGTCAAGGACTCTAGGCAGTGGGATCAGATGTGATCCTCGTAACAAAAATCAAAGCCAAGACTCGGGAGATTCACCATGATTATATATACTTATCCTTCCCAAGAGCAAATACACACGGCCCTTGGGACAAGGCATCGGCATCTATCCAGCAGGTCCAACGACATCAGGAGACGTTACATGGAGCACGATGATCGGCAGTCACAATACTTTATAGATAATAATACACCAGGTAAGCGTCTTATCGACATTCCGGATGGGATACGCATCACTCCGGGTTTGGAAAGAGCCGCGCCAAGGCTGGTGCGAAGGTGGGGGGTGAGAGTCGGCGTGATGGCGGACAAATGCCTTTGGTCCTATATCATTTGATCCCAGGTGTCCGGAGCAGTGGAGTCGTGAGGCGGCCGATGATGCCGGCCTTGGCCCGAACAAGCAGGACACAGCGCGACAGGGTCGCATACCTTGATCACTACGTTACAGGCTGACAGTCTCACGGCTTCAACGGCACGATGGTTATTGTCAGACCGTCAGCAAGAGTGACGAGAAACAGGGGTGCGAAAACGTTACGCTTTGCAGGAAAGTGTTCAATGAGATACTTCGGAGTTAATCAGTGAGAAGAAAGCATGAGCCAACCTTCCCGAAAATTCTATTCGAAGGCCAGAAGTTCCCGTTCCAAAGCCGATTCTTCCATTTCTGGTGTTATAGATCTAAATCTTGGTCTCCCTACCAAGAGATGATGAATAAAGAACTCTGCGGGGGCCACGAGGATGGCAAGCTAAGCTGACAGCAGATCATCCACGATGACCTGCAACGTTGATGGTTGACCCGCTTTATCAGGAACAGTAGGGTAGCAGTATATGCAGTCGGTAGTGGTGCGGCACTGCGGCCTGCTTTATCTATCTTGGTAGGCATCTAACTATGTAGTGGAAGATGCAACGAGCTACCTATTTCGGTAAAGTGTAACTGCGAAGTAAGTCATTGTGTGATGCAGGAGATTTACCACCACCCTCTGATGAGAAGAACCTCGTGGCCCGATCGAGAAGGTCGCATAGCCGTTCGCTCCATGGATATCCAGTTTTATTTGGTGCAGATACTGCACGTGGAAGAGCGCACTTCATGAGCTGCATCTAATCTAGTGACTATATACCAGAATCTCTATTTTCGGACCTCGGAACCTCCCGTTTGACATCCTCCCAATATACCAACCAGATCATATAGGCATCACCTACATTCATGATAATGAAAATCTCTGAGCTAGTGGCTGTTCTTGAGACCCGGGTGCCAAGTTGACTTCATGTCGAATCTATAATATAAGTAAGTGGCTTTGTCCGATGAATCCCTTTCCAGTGCCCCTTTTTCTTCTTCGTCTTCGGGTTACACTGTTGTGTCGTCGGTTGTTACACAACACGATGCAGCAACGGACACGATAACTGTGTGTACAGGGGTGCAATTCAAGCCTCTCGATTTCTTTGGCTTTGCCTTGGTTATAAGTCCCAATTGTTCATGAAAAGGGGGCAAAGGAGAGAGAGGTGGGGGTAATTGACATATTCTCAATCACTACCCACCAGCCTACGAACTTCCGGTCACGGGATCTCTGCCAGACCCAATGCAAAGCAAGTGTCCCGACGTGTCCAAATAAGTCGTTTCTCATACTGAAGTGCTGTGTACTACCCAACTTTAGTCTAGGCTAGACCAACTCCGCCTCTACAGAATGCGCCGGTCGCCAAATCTTGACAATCCGCAGGCCAGCGCTGGAGACGAGGTCGTGCCACTCGGCCTCGGAGCGCTCATGGGCCGCCAGGCACGCCATAATGGTAACGTCGGAGACGCACACGCGTAGCAGGGGCTTGCTGCCACTGACTAGGGCTCTCGTGGATCAGCAGCCGCAAGTAACAGTAGACGCGCGAGCCCTCCACGGGCTGCGGCGTGAGAAAGTCGTGCGGCCGGACCTCGATCACCGCTTCCGTAAGTTTCTGTCTCGACCTTGGCTCCCTTGGGGATGCCGATAGGACTTACAGGATGAGGCTGCCGGCCGGCACGTCGGGGTGCCGGGCGCAGAAGTTCCGGAGGCCGTGGCCTTTGCCGCCGCCGGCGTCTACGACGAGAGGGCGGTCCCCGGTCAAGCCGCTTCCACGATGGTCGAGGTGGAGTATAAAAAAGGAATCGGCTGGTATTAAGTTATAGCTCGGGCCATAGGTCGACACGTATTTCTGCAAACTACCTGTATGGGCCAGAACTTGGTGTACTTGACGTAGTATCTTAGATCCTCGAACCTCATGATTGGCACACATGGCTTCGAGGTGCGCCCGAATTTGAGAAGGTATCCGCAAACCCCTTTATAGTCCTTAAGCCTCAAGCCAGTCTCTGAAGAAAGGGGGTGTCAGATTTCAATTGGTCATACCTAGGAATGTTGACCCTCATATACTGTGATAAAGCGGCATATTATAACAATGGAAGTCTGCCCCCCGAGCCTCGGTGCTGTTAAGCACGGTAGCGTATTGCTTCATTTTTATTCATGCTGTAGCATTATAAACGATAGGATACAACAGGCCCATTCCCACCGGGTTATCATCGACAGTATAACTATATTACTCTGATTCAACACCAGTTTTCCGGTTTACTTCTCCACCCCCCTAGGCCTGATGAAAAAGCCACTTCCCACTAGCCTGCTGATGGTCCTTCTAGGTACCGAAAGTCAAGCACCTGCCAGCATATCGAAGTCTATCCTAACTTTCTCTTCTTCGAAGGGCTTTCGCTCCCATCCCTTTTTCCTCTGATAGGAAGACCCCCTGTCGTGTTTCCGCTCACGAGAAGGGCCATCGACAGGGCGTGCTGCAGCATGTCCGGGTCATCGTCGATGTTCTCAGCCACCAGGTCCGCAATCTTGGAATTGTCGCCCTTCGTCACACCGTCGTCGCCACCCCAAAGATTCTGGTAGTTGATCCACGGATCGCTGATATTGCAGGCAATGCCGTCATAGCCACCTAGCTCCCGATCATCGTGCGGGTTCTCCGGCGTTTGGCTCGTTTGCGAGAGGCCTCTGCCTTGCTGTACGCGGGATCTTTGGGGGCGTTTGTCGTTGTCGTTGTCTTCCTTGAGGAAGGGCGAGGGGCCTCGCGTAGACTGGTCTGCCTGGGTGGGATAGTAATTTGACTTTCCGTGGATACTAGACACAGCCGAAATGTTGTTCAATCTGCCTGTACTCGGAGAGGTTTGTGTAGTTGTAGCTAGCGGAGACTCGGCGCTTTTCGTAGGTGCTGGCGATCTAGCATCTCGCGACGCCTCTGGATAAAGACTTCCCACGCCTGCCACCAGGAGGTCACGTGGGGACTTAGGCTTGCACCCCAGTAGGTGTTCCAGCTCCGAGTCACTGCCCGTCCCGCAAGATGAGCTGGGCGATTCCCCATCCATGACCGTAGCCCAGAAGTCTTGACGTGATAGTTGAGGACTTGGGAATTGAAGAGGGCTTGGGGATGCGGAACGGCGTTGGGAATGCTCTAACGGTCCAAGCAGTTCCGGACGGGAACGATTGGAATGAGTTGACGAGTTGACAGCCTTACCCTTAGGGGCAGGTTCTGTAGTCTGGCTGTCAACAGTCGCTTGGGCCGTAGCGGTTGCATCATCGGATTCGCATGCTGCTGCTTTGGACTGCTGCGCAGCCTGCTGATCTCGTTGTACCTGATCGAATATCTCTTCCCAGTTCGGCACCGTGTTCTTGATGTGGCGTAAACACTCTGGGTGCATTATGACTTTATGATAGAACGACTGTAATGGATGGGTTATGGTGTGATGTTAATCAATCAGAGTTGTCGAGATGGCCCTAGTGATGTCCGTCGTATGAGATGTTTTGTATACCTAGTTTATGAGAAGACTGACATAACCGAGGACTCGGGTGATACTCATACGATGTGAAATGTTGCTTGGACAGAGAAGTTGTCGCTTTGGCAAGACGTCTTTTTACAAGTAATCTAGCCTGGGTAGCTTCTGGTTAAAAACAAAGTGTCATGCTTACGTAGGAAAAAGGCATAACCTGGAAGCTGCTATCCTGTTTCTTCAACACAGGTGTAGCAAGATGTTGCTTCTTTCTTAGCAAAGTTTGTTTAAAACTGTTCGTATACATCCACCCAAAGTTAATCTGGCCTTCCTTGTATAAGGTTTGTCGTGGGTACTCCTGATATTGGGAATGGAGGTTATATACCTGCCAACAATAGGTATAATGTAATAATTGTATCTTATGAACCGGCTATTTGCCATGATAATCCTATACGTGCGATATAGGAGACCTATAAGCTTAGTCTGTGATGGCATTATAGCGCTTGTAGAGGTACTTCCATCCAGTTGCCCTTGAAAGTAGACCTCTGAGGCATAATCGTGAAGCTTTTCCAAAGACAGCACCGGCGCCGCGGACGTCACGACCTGCGCCGCCGGTAACCGCGAGTCTGGGTACCGGGGATGCGCCTCCAGCGCCAGATCGAGCTGGATCACGCCTCGTGCCGGAAGGAACACGCCTGGGTGATTCCGGAGGTGTCATAGCATTGTACCTAAGTACCTAGGGTACGTTCGCGGGGCAGATTGAGCCGGCTTTGATCGTGGGTGTCTGCCGGCGGGTCGCTGCTCCCAACACTTCCTCCACCCCCTCTTTCTTGGATGTATCAGTTCGATGATTATCTGATGCCTATCATACTCTTTTAAAGTCCGCCGAGCCTACTACCTATGGGCCATCGCAAGTCATTCACTCCGCAGCCGGCTGGACAGTTGGGATTTTGGTAGGTATGCTCAGAGGGCGGCGTTGAGGTAACTGGACGCGATTGACAAGTAAGATCACATCGTAAACTCGTAAATAGGCCAGGCAGGTATAAAGACAGCGTCCAAGTTGGATGATGTGGCTCCTAATGTCAGCCGGCGTTTCAGATGCGACCTCGAGTGTCTTCCATGGATGACTGCTTGGAGGCGGCTCGGCTGATAGCATCCCGACCCTTGTGACTTCGGGGTGCAGCAGCTGCCACGCAGGGCAAGCTGCAGCAAGCGACGCCAAAACACAGGGAACGGGAAAGAAGAAACGAGTATTTTCAGATTTCCGGGTACCTTGCCCCGATGCTAGTAATCCGCGTACCCGGGACACAAGTGGTCACGGACAGCTGCGCCACGCCACGGGAGAAGATCATTGGGTCCGGTGCGTATCTAGTAGGTAATTGATTATGGCTTAGTCAGATTTATTATCTCGCGAACGATGAAGCCTGTACTTACAAACCACCCGCACCTGCATATATCAACTGCCTTATATGGATGGATCGGTAGGAGCGCTTAAGGGGAGCTGATCCCGACCCGACAGACCGGACCACAAGGCCCGCAGACCTGCCACAAATAGAACTAAGTGCCGACATTGAATCGAGGGAACCTTGAATGAACACGGTGGGGCTGTTGACGAATTGAGTTCCAAGGCATTACGAAGTATGCTTCCTGGCTGCTTACATGATGCTTCTTAGCGATGCCGTAAGAAAGCAAACATATCGAATAGCTGATAGGCGTGTAGATATGTAGATTAAACATTTCATGGTACCCTTAACTATGATACCTAGCATCCCTTGATACATGGACAGTCCGAGGTTTGAAGTTGTTTATCTGTGTATGCAGTGTTACGTCATCCTGCAAGCCTAGCTGTCTGAAATCCGGGGGAGAGGCACTTGTGGAAGTCTGCTAGTGAACAGTGAAGCTCCCCGGCCTCAAGCTATCCCCCAAAATGGGTAGGACAAATTATACCGGTAGGCAGCCGGGCTTGCCGGTCAATGCTACTAGGTACTGTACTGTACCTACCTAGGTAGACGCTTGCTGTTTTGCAGTGCACATATTGATACGAAATACAAAGAACCCTGAGTAATCTCTTCACCGGCTTGCTGATTTCCTTCTTTTGAGGTATGTATGTAAACGAAACCTCCAGACATTAACATTGAAAGGTATGAACACAGCTCGGACAGCTGAAAGTCGAGGCGAGTGATTGGTGTAACCCTCATTCCCCGGCACCCTTAGGGGCCTTAACCATGTTCGTCCTGCCATGTAACATCAACTGAGATCGCACCTTCTGCCAAGCCAGGGGTCCAGATCCACCAATAAGTAGCTGCAATATCTCACAATCTCACAATCTCACAATTCCATCTCGCCATAGCCTTACGCCATTTCACCATCTCACCATCTCACCATCTCGCCATTCCGCCCTCGTAGTTACTCACCGTAGGCAATTTCTTTTTATGGCCGGGCAATAACCCTGTGCGTCGTACCTGGTTGCGCTATCCCTCCATCGAGCCTAAAAGACACATTGCACATGCAATTTGCTGCAGGCATTGGCGCAGGCATTGGCGCAGGCATTTGCATAAACCAATACAAGCTGTACAGGGTCCCTTCAATTCCACAAAGCTACCGCCACCCTGTGCCCGTCAAAGATCGTCTTGGCTGCTTGGGCCTTCCTAGGCCTTCTAACATACCCAGCAGCTGCCTAGTACCTACTTAAACTTAAACTAGTGTGACTAGCATAACCAATAACCAATACATACCACGCCACGCAACCACCTCGCCGACCTCATGGTTGGAACAAAACAAAAGCAAGGAGAAGAAAAAGGGACAACGGAATTGTAGGAGGATTGTGTTCTTGTTTTCAACAGCTGCATCGGACTGTGTCCACCAATCCCTCGCCCATTCTTCGGTTCGCATCTGCACCTTACACCGACTGACTTTTCTTCCGATTGCGGACCTGCCTACCGTTACTCGTCGTCACTGGTTACTGGTTACTGCGTACCTACCGAATTCTAACCTTCAGCATTCAGCAACCTGCATCCAGCAGCATCCGATATCCAACATGTGTCGCTTTCTTGTCTACCGCGGCACGGACGAGATTCTGCTCTCTAAACTCATCACTGACCCCACACATTCCATCTTGCGGCAATCATACGACTCCAGATTGCGCTTAGATACACGGCGTGGCCCAACCAACCCCGACGGATATGGCGTGTAGGGCCGACCTCCTTTCTTTACTCCCCTTTACAGCATCCCGTCCCAATCGCCGTCTCCTTTCCAGAAGTATATACTGACCTGGCATTATCACTATAGTGGCTGGTACACCGACCCGAAACTCGGCGCTGAACCTTGCGTGTTCAAATCGACCACACCTGTATGGAACTGCTCCAACCTGCCGCGAATAGCCTCCAAGACGGCTTCCCGGTTGATCTTCGGCCATGTCCGTGCCACGACCGAGGGCTCGTTGAGCGAAGACAACTGCCACCCCTTCTCCTATGGAAGTTTGATGTGGATGCACAATGGTGGCTTGGGAGGCTGGAAGTATATCAAGCGCAGACTGGGCGAACGGCTGCATGACAAGTGGTACCTCAATGTCCAAGGTGGCACCGACAGCGAGTGGGCCTTTGCTCTCTTCCTCGACCGACTCGAGAGATTGGGATTTGACCCGAGTTCAATGCCCGAGAAAGGATTTGGCCCCACCGTGCTTCGAAAGGCCATGCTCCAGACCATCGAAGTCATTAATGAGCTCACCTCCAGCATACCCGAAAGGATCGTCCAAGCCGAGAACATCGATACGAGAAGCCTACTCAACTTCGCCCTTTCCGATGGCCACAGCGTTATTTGCACACGTTATGTCAGCAGCAAGACCGATGAAGCAGCGAGCTTGTATTTCTCTTCGGGCACTCAATGGGAAGCCCGCCCTTCATCGGGCAAGGAGCGCGACTACCAGATGGACAGACGTGACAAGGGCGCTGGCATCGTGCTTGTTGCCAGTGAGCCATTGACCTTTGAGCGAGGTATCTTGAGCCAGCATTTACCATATGTGCTATGAACAATAAGCTAATAGTGCCTCAGAAAAATGGGTGAACGTTCCCACCAACTCTATCCTGACTATCCATGGTCAAACTGTCATGGTCCACCCCATCAATGATGGATTCTCCGAACGTGACCCCTACCACAGACGGTCGTCCGCGTTTGCACAGACGAAAGGCCTCACCACCAACGAGAAGGCCGCGGCTCGTGCGGCCAGTCCCTTGGCAACCCCGGCCGGCGACTTGGATAACCACCGTCTCTTCCCCACGTCGCTTATCCCGACCAGCGCCGGGCGGAACCGAACACCGGACACGGGACCTTTGCGCAGCCGGGCGCAAACGCAGCTCTCCATGCACTCGACCTCGGCTCTAGCCAACAGCCGCCCGCTGAGCCCGCCGCCGGACCGCCCAGTGACGGCAGCCGCCGCCACCGCCAAGTCGCCGTCCCAGGGGAACATCAAGAAGAAGCGGCGATCCCTCAACATAGGAGAGCACGCTCACCCCGCCGAGTACGCAGACGGCGAGCCTCATCGGCCGGAGAGCCCGGTCATGGGTCAGTCCCGGGGCTCGGAGCTGGGGACCTCGGAGAAGGCAGCGCGAGTTCTGGGAATAGGGTCGATCTGATCTGATCTGACCTGATCTGATCTCGGATCTAACTACAAACAAGGGAATATGGCATTTGGTAGGCGGGGGGGAAAGACGGGATGGGGGCAGGGATTTGCACGTTCGTGAGCGAATGTGTGTGTAGCCGTTTCAGAGATTCAGCATGGCGTTCGGGGCGAAAGACAAAAGATAAATGAGAAAGCATTACTTGCATCTTTGCATGCGTACGAATCTCGCAAGGCTTTATTTTCTCTTTGCATGTTGTCCACCTTCATTTTGCTTTTTACGATCATGATTTGTCATACTAGCAAGCATTGTTCCTCGGCATGTGTCAATTACTGCTCACTTTCGTTTGGTAATTTAGGAGGGCCATGGAAGGATAGGGAAGAGAAACGAAGGGAAAGGCAGGGAAGCCGGGTTTCAGCATTCGTTAAGTCACACGTACTCTAGGTAGATAGGTGGCGGTGTATCGTAACTAGAACAGAGCAGAATGGGAGAAGCTTTTCATGACCGACCGACCATCTTGATCGTTTCGTTGAAGTATTCAAGTACAAGCTGCGCAAAGCACCCGTGTATGCAGCGTGAACCAAGGCAACTTTGGTATGAGCGGCCTTGAGGTATACAGGAATTACCTACACATAGCGACAAGTCTGCTAGCAAGTCCAGGTATTATCCCACTGAGTCACAAGTGCAGAAACAAATTATGCTCGTCTGTCTCGTAGCTTTCCTTCCTAAGTGCTGGCTGGCAGGCAAAGCTGGTAGGCATTGATCGGTCGGTCTAATCTAATCTTACGAGAGGAGTTTCACCCATTTTTCTAGATACCCAATACCCTCCCCAAACCCCTGACCAAGCAACCTACAAATGTAGCCATACATGTAGAGGCAGACAAACAGACAGGCAGGCAGGCAGGCTACCTAGTTACCGGGTTACTTTCACTTCCCGTGCGAGTAAGAGACCACGGCCCACTTCCCGCTCCACGCCCACTTCCGGGCGCCGCTGTCACCACCGCCGCCCTCCTGGGCGCGCAGCGCCTCGTCCTCCCCGGGCTTGAGGCCGACCACCACGTCGGCCTTGCACGTGCGCAGCGCCAGCACGTTGACGCCGGATCCCGGGCCGAGCGGCCCGATCGCCTCCGTGAATGGGGTCGTGGGGTCCCAGGCGGCCTGGATTGGGTGTGGTCAGCGTGTCTTAATTCAAATGCCCTTTTTTTGGGGGGGGGGGGGGGGGGGGGGGGGTTGGGG
>JAKJXP020000068.1:201733-249078 GCA_022225965.2 Diatrype stigma
GCTCTTCCGATCTAAGGAAGGAGGGGGGAAGACTCACGTCGCCGGTAAGCTTGCGGTAGTTCAGATCCCCCTTAAAGATGACCAGCTCGCTGTCCTTGAGGTCGGCATAGAGCTCTTTGTCCAGCGGCGGCAGGCGCCAGTAGCTGCCGGGCCAGGTCCAGGAGCGGCGGGGGCGGAGGACGAGGGCGCCCTCGGCGTGGTGGCGGCCCCACTCCTCGAACAGGAAGCGCAGGTCGGCGGCCTCCTTCTCGGCCAGCGGCGGCGGCGCGCGGCCGTCGCGCTCCTCTTCCTCGGACGGCGTCTCGTAGAACCGGGCGGGGTCCGCCAGCGCGTTGAGCAGCGCCGCGAAGTCGGCCGGCACCACGTCCGACACGAACCACGGGATCGCCTTGGGGTGCAGCACCACCGTCGTCGCCAGGCCCGACGACAGCAGGTACCCCGCCAGGATCAGGTCCACGTACAGCTCGAAGCCGGCGTTGTCGAGCACGATGTCCACGCGCCGCTCCTTCCGGCCCTCGCGCTGGGCCTGGAGCAGCGTCCCGTAGGCCGCGCCCAGGTCGTTGGCCAGGATGTTCTTCTCGGACGCCTTGCGCGCCTCCGACCCCTGCAGCTTCTGGATGTCCTCGTACGTGAGGTTCGTCAGCAGCGACAGGTCCGTCGCGTTGCCCCAGAGGCAGATCTCCAGCATCTCGGAGAACAGGATCTTCCGGGCCGCCTCGTGCTCCTCTCCCTCCTCCTTCGCCTGGTCCCGGCTCGATTGGCGGTCGGCCTCGGTCTGCGCGACGATCTCGCGGTACCGCGACGCGAGCTCCAGGACGGCCGGCCGCGAGGACCGGAACGTCTTGATCTTCTGCCGGGAGAAGACGTCGTAGTTCTTCCAGTGCGTCGAGAGGCTGAAGGACGTGTTGAGCCGTCTATCTTTCTTGTCAGTTAGTCCTGCCGGGTAAGGATGGCGGGAGGCTGCTGCTACTGCTGCCGCCGCTGCCGCTCGGATCGGAACTGAGGAGGTACCTATATAAGTAGCACTCGCTGTAGAGCCAGGGCACGTTGAGCCAGGTCGGGGCGCCTAGCTTCGCGAGCTCCTCGTTGTACTGAGCCACATCGGAGTTCCCGTCATCCCGTATAGGGCTGGAGTGGTCAATGTCAGCCCCCAATACTTCCGAAAACATCTATGTAACTGGCGCGAGCCGTGAGAGGAGCCCACCTACGTAAGCTTCCGGTCGTGCTCAACTTCGTACTTCAGAGCTGCTAGCTCCTCGATGATTTTCTTTCCTTCCGCCTGCTTTGCAGCATCGTCTGCTTGGGAGACGGAGCGGTACACATCGTCAATGGCTTGAGTCTGGGCACCAACGTAAGCAAATAATAGGAAGAGGGATACATCGAGGCTAGACTTGAGGGGTGCGGGAGTAACTCACGATGATGACGGGCCATCGGTCACGGGCTGATACATAGGCGAATGACGTCTTGTCGCTCGTCAAATAGGGGGCTGCATGCATATACGATGGACTAGTCAGTAATCTTGGTGATTTTTCAAACGGTGTTGGGTTACCAATGCCCCTTTCAGACGATAGGGGTAGAGGGGGGCAAAGGGGACAGGGGTAGCTGACGGGTCTTAGTATCGTATTCCATGATGTCATGCAGGGGCTCCCCTTCGCGGGCAAGGATGAATGCAAATGAAAAGACCTTCAGTAGACTTCGATGGTTCCCCGGTCGGATCAGAATGGGGCTGGTAGAAGACAAGTAATTCTAGAGAATAAGAAAAATAAAATACGAACGAACCGTCATCACAGCCTGACTAACCGGAGGACAGAAAGAGAGAGCTTTGGCAGGTTGGTGGGGGGTTGGCGGGGTAGGTAGCTCCGAGGCTCCTAGCATAATATGGACCATAGCGGGATATCCTAGCGGGGTCATTCCGCCCGCCCCTCATTGGCACTTTCGACACTGTGACGCTGCAGCTGTGCCACTGTGCCGCTGTGCCGCTACACGTTACCCAAGCTGCCAGGACTACGCCCATAGCAACTTCCACTGGATACCGAGTACGGATAAGACCCGCGTCTGCCGCGTATAACAAACATCACCACTGGAGCTACAGCTACCTATACGGCCATACATTGGAACAGTATCCCCGTGTATGATTCAGTTCGAATACCTACAAATACGGGTTCTAAGCTCATTACTTGGCAGACAGTCAGACTGGCAAGAACATTGACAATCCACATGACGGTCACCCGCTGCAATAGCTGAAAAGGGTCGGGGATATGGCAATGTCGTCAAAAGCAACATTATCAAACACCCCGTGGGTTTGAGGCCAAGCGTGATGAGTTAGGGGACCCGGCTCATCCACTTGCTCGAGATTTCGGCCCTTTGGCCTTAGAAGCGAGTATCGAAGTTACAGAAAGGGGGGTTCGATGTCTGGCTACTTCAGACTGCATGGGGGTTATAGTAGACACTCTAGGAAGAGCTGGAACCTGGGCAAATCCCGCACTCGTGGCCCGGGCTGAGCAGAACAGAACAATGGCACTGTATCTTCGGAGTAGGTATCATAGTAGGTATAGCTCATAGAGCAAGGAGGCGCAGAACTTTGGCGCGGAACTCTACTCGCCCGACTAACGATGACTCGGGTTTCAAGCAAAACGGGATGACCAAAGCTCACAAGCTTGATCTCCAAAAGGAAGTCCAAGACATCGCAGTAATCGTGAAGACCGATCTCACCGAAGACTGCAGATATTTCAACATTTTGCTCAAGCCCGGGTGATTTGGCGTAGTCCTCATGGCCTCGGCTATCATGAGATCAGCCTAGCGAATACTTCCCACTCCACTATCGATACTCTCGTCGAACTTTGAAAGCTATACAGCCAGTTATACGGATAGAAAATACGCGCATATCTTATTCTGTTTTACTATACGTGGTACAGCCAACCGCCATTCTGCCACGTGAAGTCGAAGCGTGGTGTGGCTCCTGTCAGAGGGGAATGAAAACCTGGGTAGCCTTGCATTCTAGGCTTGAGCCTCATGTGAACTTGTCGCACCGCACGTGGTGGCGAATATGAAGTAAGTCCCAAAGCGGCGTGGATGGAAGTGAAGACAGCCACTCAGACTTCAAGCCCACACACCCCAATATTCGGAGTCAACATACCTACCATCTTCCTTTTTCCATGTTGGGAAGAATGTTAAGGACACCACTCAACTTCACGATGCCGGATTAGCGCCTCTTCCGTAGATCGGCGACCTTTATAACCTTTTACTGTCGGTGTCACACTCGTTCATATTCCAGTCTTCTGGTAAGAAGATCGAAGTTCGACTGGCATTGACAATCTGAACATACTGCTTAGTCGTTATCTAATGTTTCTAGTGTGTATTACTAGTGTAGAAGCTTTCATCGCCGATTCTTTCGGATCTTACGGTTTAAGTTGACCGGGTAAGATACAAGCCAGCATTCGATCGGTTCAAGTAATGTTCAGCATCTAATAGAGTTCCTCTCTAGATACCCCCTTGCTACATCAATATCTAAGCATATATCACATTAGGGTGAAAGGCTAAATACGGAGTGGCAGATGTCTCAGGGATTGTATAACCCAACCTCCACCGCTTCTTCTAGAAGCTTTGTAGAAGCCGCCTCCAACCGCAAAGTAATTCTGAAGAAAGCATCACTTCTTGATCCAAAGTACCCCAATGATGCTCTAAGATCCCTTATGTCAGCTTATATCGATAACTGCTCTACCATTTAGCAGGACACAGTACTATAGGACGATCGGATCTCCTCCCGAAGGCGCACACCATTATGAAGAGTTGTCACAGATATATTTGGAAGACTCTAGGTGAAGCAAGACACAACGCATTTGCGACCGTTGTAAAACCGAGTTATCTCTGTGTGATACAGCCACCTAGATGTGTTGCCGGCTGCTTTGTACTCCGTGCCTAGAAGACCTTCTCGACTCGGCCTCTCCTCAGCCCTTATCGCAAACGTGATTGTCACTGCCTTCCAAAGGTTTGCCATTTCGATCGAAATCATGGGGAGTTCCCTCTGTCCGATCCCGACTCACTTGGGATGGCGAGTTGACATCACCCTCATCACACTGGCATCATACAGTGGGCGTCATCTACGATCGCTGAGCATTCTCCACAGGCGCCTCTAGCTATGCTCAAGCCCTTGGAAGGATTTATCGCTTTTGTCAAAATCACGCGATGTCTCAAGTCCTGTCTTAAGCATATTGTCCATGCCGACGGTGCTATTGCCCCTACGTTTTGCCATGCGACCAACGGCAGCACGTGAAGGTCAGCCCCCGGGAAAGGCAGCGTGAAGGGAGGTCTGACAACGGCTGGGCATTATTGGAGACCTCTTCAAGCCCTTTGCGAAGTATATCGCGAAGGCAATATGGTATTGGGAGCTTCTATACTCCCGTCGTCGTGCTCTGAGGTTTGAAGGGGCTTCTGGTGCTCCCTTAAGCAGACCACCGCCGAAGATGGATGCTCTCTCCAGATCTATGGACAAAAGCCCCCAGTGCTGACGCGGAGTTGTGCATCATGGCAGACCAGTCGTAGAGAGGAAAGAAGCCTTGGATCTATCTATAAATGTCAAGCATTCGAATCATCCGATTTTCTGACATACGATGACTCCGTCACCCCAGAGCCACTGTTCCCAAAGGCATTGACTCAAGTTAATTACAAGAGTCCTAATTTGGGCGCATCATACATCGACAACAGCCCGTTACAGACGTCGATCGATTGTCTTCGCCAGGATTACTTGTCCGCATCTAGTTGTCCCCAATCATTTAGGCATTAACGTGCCAATCTCGGCATCAGAAGCAAAGACGTCCGTGCCTTACATTACGCTTGAGGGACATCACCGTAGTTCAAACTGCCATACGCCAGAGGAACTTTCGTGTTCAATCGAGACTCTACTTGATACAGGGGAAGCGTCGAACAGGTGATCCCTAACTTCGGTCAAAGCATCTCAAATATTATATCGATAAACGAAAACAATAATCAAGCTCGAGAGAGAAAAGGTCCTATCTCCTAGTTTGAGGATACGAAACATCAGGCTACCAGTTCCAACGTATGATACAGTCCAGCTAAGAAGACAAGGAGTCTCTGCTCGTCTATTACGAGGCCCCTGAGCCTTCACACGTGATATTTCAGACTACTGTTCGCCACTGTCCTATCCCCTTGCATCATCTTACGGTACCGGATAATCGGTAAAAAGATAATACGCCATAATGTGTATATACTACTATCTTCATTACCACCACGTCTCTCCGTGCGCGCGGAGCGTCGAGTACGCACTCCACTACTCGTACTGCCCGAACTCGACGATCGAGCTAGCCGCAGCGTCCAACCCGAGCCCTCTCCTCAGCCCTGTCGGTGTCCTCTCCCCTTCGGGATCGGGAACCACCAGCAACCAGCAGCAGCAGCAGCAGCAGCAGCAGCAGCAGCAGCAGCAGCAGCAGCTCATACAGCAGCCATGCGAAGAGCTTACCTACGCACCGGAATACTTCGACAGTCACAGTAACAGCAACAGCAACAACTTCAACAACAATAGCGAGATCAGTTACTACCATAACAATGTTGCTATTGGCGATATTATTCGCAGCCATGGCAATGGTGACGATAGCAACCCGCCCTGCGCCACGGGCGGGTGTCTCGTCTCGCAGCACTGCAGCTCCGGCGGCTGCAGGCTCGACGACCTCGGCGGCCGCTGGACCTGCTGCAAGTGCCAGCGCGGCGGGAACACCTACCGCTGGTGCGTCCACCCGATGAAGAGGGTCCCAGACACTCTGTGCTATCACGTCGTCTGCCAGGGCTGCTGGGCCGACCACCAGTAAGTACTCTACTAGTCTAGTCTAACCAGGCGCCCGACCAGGTGAGGCGAGGCGAGCTGAGGAGTGGATCGATCGATCGCCTTACTGTTCTTTCTTCCTTTTTTTTTTTTTTTTTTCTTTCCTTGCACAGCTGAGTTTGAGCTATTGGATGAGCTATTCCAATTTTGTTATTCTCCAAGTCAGTCGGACGATGAGCGGACGAGGAAGCGGGTGCGGGTATCGTGCGGATAGGATAGGATAGGATACGAACGGATAGGTCAGGTCAGGTCAGGTCAGGTGGGCATCGTGGCTTTTCATCGTATTGTTCTGGAAGCCCCGGAAAGACATCGTGTGTCTTCTTGTCATCGTTTTGGCGCATTCTTCATGCCCCGCGTACGATCGTGCGTGCGTGTCTCATCTGTCTCGCGTTTCTTTCTCATGTTCCTCTGGGCTCAGTGGGTGACGACGACGACAATGATGATGATGATGACTATGGTTATGATTACGATGGGATAATGAAACAGGAGGAGGGAAAGATCATGCGATGGCAACAGGCCGAGGCTGAATCACTAATACACGGCTGCGGGTATTGGATGGGGAGTGGAGCCCGATGGAATGGGTGGAAGAAAAGGGGGATTACGAGACCTCGATGTTGGTTCGTGCCGCGATGTGCTCTCGTGTTATAGTTAATTGGCAATTCTGGGGACGGAGCCTTGCAGGCTCGGCGACCTGGCCACGTGCTAGGCGTAGGACAGCGGTCTTGCGAGGCGACGAAAAGAAAGAGGATATCAAATAAGAGGAGTTCTCCTAATGTGTCAGCTGGATGAACCTTTGCTTTCCCTTTTGGTTCTATCGATGTCCTCTAGCACTTCTAGTACGAGTGTGGCTTTCCTGAAGGGGGATCTGCGTCATCTCGCAGGATCGAATCCGGGAACGATGCCTTACGTTGCTCAGATTTGCCCAACCCCTGAGATCGCGTGTGGACCGTTGGTTGTATTGCATGGTCGGACCTCGAACCGGCCAAGGCAGGATGAAATGCCAAAATTGTTGGGGATGAGGGGGCCAGGTTAGGTTTCAATATCAGCCTGAGCACTGGGACCTGAATCGATGGGACGCCTCAGAGGTACTCTACGCGAAACCTCATCGAAGATAATGAATGTGTCATCGTTCCTAGCAAACGAAGGCGGCCGCCAGTCCAATGGTACGCGCCGAGGCCCGTCAAATGTGCATCCGCTGAAGGATGGACTCGCCGCCCCGACTCGGATAGGCACGAAAGCCTGCTTCCGGGCCCCTCGTTGAATGTATCCGACAGACTACCCGATGACAAGGTGTAATATCACGCGTTTCCATCGCAGCACCTCTGTACTGGAGAAGAGAAGGATAAGAAGCGGCGCTCCTCTCTTGGACAAACCCAGTGGAATGATCTCGCGGTTCGGACTGTTTGAGGAAATAACTAGGTACAGCCGAGAATATATCAAGATACGTTTTTTCCCGAACAAGTTTAAAATAGGAATAAAGTGTCCTCGTGTTCGGAGACCTTTCTAGATTCAAGGAGACGCTGGATGTTCAAATAACCCTCCACTCATCGGGACAAAAGGCCCTTCGCTTACAAGAGCGACAATCATTCTACTGAGGAAACGGAAAGAAAACACTCTAGCCCCTTCAGCCAACAAAGTGGAGTGGTCCCTGTCACGGCGGAACCCCCTGGATTACCATTATTCTTCTTTTACCCCCTTTTTTGATCTTCTATAGGACAAAAACGTGAGAATACGTCACATTCAATATCACATCATACCATGTGCACCGAGACGGCCTACACCCTCCGATGCGAGCACGTCGTGTCGCGCACCATGTACTGCGCGGACGCACCCGCCCCATCATCCTCGTCGCGAGGCGGCAGCAACAGCGGCCGCAAGGCACGGAAGACATGCAGCAGGGTGATCCGTAACGCGGTCCCGTGGCCGCCGCCGCCCGAGTTCGGGGCCCAGGCGGCCATGTGCCCCCTGGGGGCCCAGTGCCCGTTCGAGGCGCGAGGGGGGTACTGGAACTGCTGCTGGTGCGGGAAGGAGTGGAACGAGCAGGGGCGCTGCAGCTGCGTCATGATCATCGACAGGCAGGAGTACCGGTGCGAGCACATCTGCTGCGAGACATGCGAGGCTGCTACCGAGACCTAGCCTCGGGTAGGAGGGGAAGGAGGAGGGGAGGAGCCCAAGGCCAAGACCAAGGCCGAAGTCAAGTTCGAGGCCGAGGCTAAGGGGAAAGAGGTAGGTGGCAACGGAGATAGGTACCTAATGTTTGGGGGGCAAGACAGGAGGGGTCGGTGGGAATTTCAGCGAGAGTAACGAGACGAGTTGGGGTTTCACAAAAGGGGCACCGAGTAAGCAGAGCGAGGCAGGGATACAGGGTACAAAGGTCGGTGATAGCATAAGGAAAAACACCCATCATCTACGAGCCTCGTGTTAGAGAAAAGGCAGTTACAGTTAATAATGAGAAATATAGCCGTTCCCCCCCAGACCCCCGGGCCAGTCCGCAGTGAGAGAAAACCGGGGCTGACATCAATGTTTTACTCCTTCATCTGACGTGCGTTGGCTCACGTGCTTATCATAGGCTCGACAGCCGTGGCGTGTCGTAGCGTTCTGTAAAGCATTTGCAAAAAGTAACACCTGCTCCCACGCCCGAAAAACAACATGACGGCCCCGCAAAATGGTTGGGCAGTAAGGTTATCGTGTAGATCAGTAATCATGAAAGTCACGATGTCGAAGGGGCTTCGAAGAAGAATGAGCCCAAAAAGGCATCTTTAAGAGGCTTGGATTGCGAAGCCTCGTCGGGCGGTCGGTGAAGTATGTGTGTGGGGGAACAAGCTGCCAGGGGTTGGGGGGAGAAGGAAGGGAGGGAAAGAGGAAAAGAAAGAAAGAAAGAAAGAAAAAGAAAGGATGAAGAATGGGATGAACGGAAAAGCTTGCGAGCGGGGGGGGGAGAGAAAAAGCAAGCACTTTAGAGTTCCTATTTATGACTGGTGGATCGCCCGGTCCGTCGTACGTAGGGTTGTTGTTGGGGCTGGCCCTATGCAGACCGGTAGTAGATCGCCATGAGCCTGGCCCCTGGTAAAGATCGGATAGATCCAGATCTCCGCCAGATGGCTGGCGGCAGGGTATATTATTCGAGAGGCGCCAGATCTGTGGGAACCAGCAAGGTTTGTTCAGCAGGAAACAGCGTCATACAGACGCACATATGATCGACGGCCCAATACCATGGTTCCCTTATACCCGGATGATATGAAGCAGATATGTGCCAGGGGGGTGGTCAGCCTATCGTGTTGCTCGCAGACCCCATTGAGCTGGCACACCTGGTTGCACTAGTCGTATTCATGCACCCGAAACATGGCTGACTTTTGTATCGATATCTTCGCCCGGCCGTATAGGACTCTGTCGAGGATGGCTAAGACATGATTCTGTAGCGGAGCAGCCATCCCTGTCGCGGAACTGCTATATGTCCCCCGCGAAAGCCTCATCTTCAGGGCCAGTGGTCCTGCCTGTCGTATGGCCAAGCATTCTTCTTTTCCACTCGGTTGCTCCGGGCAGGGATCACGTAACATGAAAGTCAGTAGGCTCAACAGAAAGGCCGAGGTGACTCAGGGAGCGCAGAGATACACAACGGGCTCAGGGGAACGAGGAATATTACCATATAAAGATAGGGGAGCCGGTTGTGGTGAGCTGCCCACCTACCTTAGATGACTAGCTCGCTTTTTCTACCCCTTTTCGTACGTATCAACCGTTACCGACTTCGAGAAAGATGTGTCACGGACATCCTCATTACCATCCATGCTCGCACACGTCGGTCAAATGGCTCTACTGCCCCGAGGCCAAATACGATATGGCAACCGGGTATGAGGCACCATGCGGGAACCCAATCTATTCAGCTGTCCAGTCGACAAACGTCAACTGTCCGTTACAAAACTGCAACTTCAAGAAGCTGAAGGGCAGTTGGAATTGCTGTGTGTGTAACAAGGGGCCGAACTCTCAGGGGTGGTGCACCGTACCGAGAAGCGTCCAGGACTGGAACCCACTAACCCGGAGGTACGAGGTAATGGAGATGCCCTGTGGGCATGGCTGTTGTAGTAACTGCACCAGAGCCCGTGAGTCTCCTTATGGCAGATCGTCATCGCCATCATCGTCGTCGTCATCGTCGTCGTCGCCGCGTAAGCTGACCCCGGACCAGCCTCCTCGAGAGGGTCGAGTCCCGAAGTGTCGTTCCCAGAAGGCGGCCGAAACGGCAAGTCCGGTCGTAAGTCGCACGGCGGCTCCAGGAGCAACGGACACAAGCGGACCACGACGTACGATTATACAGGAAGCTTCCCCGCGGTGACGGAAGAGGAGGACCCTGAAGTGGTGGCAGTAGCAGCGGCAACAACATCGCCCCGGATTCGGGGGTCTCGCAAGTCAGGCCACGACACGACCGCCGACCACTCATCCAAAAGAACAAAGTCTTCCGGCAGCAAGGGATCATCACACAAGGGTCGCAAACATCACTGAGGAAGGCAGCAAGCACTTGATAGATATACGATACCTTCATCGGAAAAGAAATACCAGATTAGCATAATGGTTAATAAGTCTGTACATGCAAATGGAACTATGAACTTGCCTATATGTATATATACTACGCAGCAGAACAGAAAAATCAACATTCGTTTTCGTAACCCGGCACATGGTCTAGACTACCGCAGCGCGAGGCCAGCATCGTTGCCAATGCCATGGTAGTGCACATGTTCACATCACCTGTTCGACTATCAGCGTAAGTGAAGTGCCCCTATTGACACTCCTGCTTCGTGGGTAGTGATGATGAAGTCTAGGGTTGTTGGACTGAACTTTCCTAGGGGAAGCCATAGTTATGAAGTAGTCGAGAGTGGGCCTACAGCTGCCTAAAGGCATGATGTTCTACTGCCGGCAACCGCTGCCGGTGACCTATCACATCTCATCACATAGGTAGGAATAGATGATATGACCTGGTAGGCATTCACACTACCTACCCTAACGTAATAAGATACACGCATGTGCCTGTTGCGTATCACTTCCAATAACGAATAGTCAAGCTTACTCTATCTTCACTCGTCAGCATGGCTTAGGTGAAGCAATTCCACCCGGGAATGGGATCTTCTGAAAAGATGCAGAAGCCGTCCCGACCCTATAGATGATCCTTAGCCTACCGAACGTGCCCAAGCAAACCCATACCGAGGAAGCCCCCTCGCAGAACCAACGACCCCAAGATACATGCTTGGGCTGCTACACCAACGTGAATACGCCTGTGGTTCTCTGTAGCTGACACTTCATGGAAACACGTGTAGGCGGCTCTAAGAGCGCGCAGGACGTCCTGCTTGACTCTTGTAGCTGCCCCGTCAGTGACCATGTACGCGAAGCGCGATATATATATACCAAAGCTGACTCAGTCTGCCCGCAGTACGATGAAAATGCTTCGAAGAAACACAAGGAGGCCAAGCCATACCTCCACCCGGTAGGCTATCGTCCCTGGCACCCAACCTACCTACCCCATTGGCCTTGGGTAGGACAATAGAGAGTGAAGGTCAGGGAACATTACTCCCGTACATCGTCGTGGCAGGGGTACTTTAGGGGGGAGGGATTTGGATACATGAAGCCTGATTTTTTTTAAGTGCGTGCGTGGGCTATAGTCAGCAAAGGCGGCACAAGGAAGCCCCCTATCCTATTGTTGCATTCATCACACGCAGCCAATGGGACCCTCCACGAACCACACTGGAAGTGGAGCATGGCGCCGTCCTACATAGACACGCGGGCGACGACTGCAACGGCCTTTTTCGAAGACGTCGGTGGAGGGGAGCTGGGATCAATTGGGAAGGTTATCAAGCCCCCCATTAGGATTGTTCTCAACCCCCCCTTTTTTTACCTGTTTTAGAAATTCAGATAGATAAATGCCCGTTGGAATTGCAAGCTGAAACAGCAACACACACACACACACACCCTCTCTCTCTCATGCGGTCAAGATCCTACCTCATATATACCACGCACGAAAACACTGCAACCAGAGCCACGTGGCAATTGATGAATGGGTTGCTTGATTGATACTAGAACTCTGGCGAACGCTACGCGAGAGCATTGACTGAGGCTTTAGTACCTACCGTTCTTCATGTCGAGCGACAGTGTCTGTCTCCCCCGTTACAAGAGTTTCGAGGTACCGGGTTCTTCTCATAATACAGGACATCCGTTGGCTTGTAGTTAGGCCTCGCAGGCCAGGGAACAAGGAGACGCTCAACAATCATGGGTCACGAGGAAGCTTTGTTAACAGATAACCTGAACAGGATATATTGTTATACTTTACTGTGTGTGATCCGTGGAGGACTCGAGTCGATAAAGTGATCTCATACGGTCGTGAAAGGACAATGCCATGGTATAGTTACATGTATACGCTTGTTTGATCCATGTGTATATAACCATGAGTACTAGGGTCTGCGCGTTGGCAAGATCCCTTAGAAAGTATGGGGCAGCGGTAACTTATGTATGTGCCACGTGGGAGAGGCAGTCCGTTAGGGGTCACAGAGCAGGCGAATCCTGGTCGGTGCAGTTATTTCTGGTTGATGATAAGTTCATGATAGGTTTATTATTAGCCCTAGCGATGAATAATCGTAGCATGTCAGGAGGTACGAGATACGTACGTAGTATAGTATACCTACGTCGTACATAAATATACATGTAGGTAAGCCTGGATGACCTCGAGAGCTAGGTATAATGTCATGACTGGGAACCCCTCGACAAAGGTATTGCTGTAACAGCAGTCGCAGTGTCGGCTGGCTGGCTGGCTGGTAGGCGGGGGGCGTTTCCGCATCGCAGATGCTGTTTCTCCAAACGCCACGTGCAGGACCTGCAGTGCTCTCTTACACGACGAATCTGACGGGTCTAAACCTAGCGAGTAACAGATGGTCGATCCCATGCCGCATTGGGACGCACCCACGTGCGGCGGAAGAACTACATGTACTAGGGAGGTTGGGGAAGCGTTCGCCGAAGCCGTCGCCGAGGTATTATAAAGATCGGCTTTGGGCTCGGCGATATCAGGGTGTTACGGCCGTGGGACATACGCTTGAAAACCCGGATATCCAGGTATTTTCACTTGTGTATGATGACATTGCACAGGACGGAGAGCTAGGGCTGGCTTGTTTATAGTCTGATATAGTAGGATGTGTGTACATGGGATAATACTACATACTTCATAGGTATGTATATAACCGGGTTGTGGTTGATTAACTGTGGTGGTGTGTTATAGTTCGTATGAATGTGATTATAAACAGCTTTTCCACGACGCAAAGCGTGGTTTCTTGACAATGATGGTTAACTACTAGACTATCTAAAGCTGGAGGTGCCCAATTGGACATATATGATATCACATTCGGCAGTGGCTGAGTGGTTAATATCAGTTGAAGATGGAAGTGACGTGATAGTCCAGCCTGGACAATCACCACCATTTCCAGCATTGTTTTCGTCATGGCCTACTTATCCCTAATGGACTAGCTCAGGTGATAAGTTGACATGAACCGACATGGCGGCTAGGAGTGGTTATAAGGGTGATCAGGTTCAACCCCTAGACTACAGTCATCCGAAGACGCCAATAACACAGTGACACTTGACTCAGCAGCCTACTGCCTACCTACTACCTAGCATACGGCCTACCTAAGGAAGGTTAGCTGAATACATATCTGCGACGACTAGCGACGACGGCCTAGATACGCGCAAATAGGCCCCCCCGCTGATGGCCCTATCACAGGCAATCAGTCAGACAACCCTTATCAACAGTTCACCCCTTGGCCCCCCCGTGGGCGACCCCTGGAATTGAGAACATGGCGACAGGGAACGGAGTGTCACCTGCATGATCCATGGATGCGGGGGCAATCATCGTCCACTTTGATCCTGCGGTTTCCCATGTGGCAGCACCCTTGAACACAGCTAGTCAACCCGTCGCTACCGTCGCTACCGTCGCTGTCCAGTTACCGCTATCCATGGACTATAGGTAGGCAAGGTAGGCCGTCATATGCCATGTTCTATGGATAGAAGCAGTTCGCATCGACGTATGCTTGACGATGTATGTATGCTGAAACCCACGTGGATCTGCGAAGGACTTGCGCATTCGTATATACGTCCGAAGCATGGCAATATGTGGTGGCGGTGGTGTATATTACCTACCTGACTAGAAGATCTCAGCTCAAGTACTTCGTAGGCCTGTGCATGTAGAATTGCCCGAGTGCTAAAACAACCTGGAAGTGAACCATCTAACGATATGGCAGTAGTTATGGTTAATTACGAAATAAATACATACATAGTCAGACGCTATACATAGTCGGACGCTCTAGACACTTCGTACGGCCACTAATACTAACTGCATAGGTAGTTAGCACAGACAATCCACAAGAACTATCTGGTCTTGTCTTGACTATATACTTTACCTATCTTACTTTGCATGATCGTAACAATCCAGCCGAGGTTCGAAAGTAAAACTACCTCAGGTGCCCATGAATTAAAACCAGATGGAATTCATACGCAAGTCGCGCACGCGCCACTGATATAGGTAGGTATGGATGTATGTATGGTGCTTACTTCGAGTGTGTAGCATTCGGTAGCCTGTATGTATGAGCGCCAACCGATCATATCCTCTATAAGGCAGGAGTCGCAGGCAGACAGACAGGCAGTGTTGCAACGGGCCTGACGGACTGCAGTCGAACCACGTGTATCTAGTGGCTGAGTGTATCTTGTGGTGGCTCTCAACCCCTCGACATGGAATTGTTGCGGAATGGTCACGTACTGGCCGCCCGGAGAGTTTAACAGTGTAGTATTCCTGTAGTATCCAGAGCCCAAGGCTGTTGAGGAGTTTCAAGTTTCAGAGCTACCATATAAGTAAGCAGATGGGGTAGGTACCTATCATCCCCCTTTACTATCCATAATCCGTCTTTATCAGACTAGCGACTGCTGGTTCGCATTACAATACCTACAAGGTCCTGCAGGCACATTCTGACATTTTTCTACATATTGCGGGTGGAGTAGTTTATTACTTAAATACTCGAATCGCTTGACAAATAAATGAATAAATAAACTGATGAATTGACTGACTATTATGTACTTGTACCTACCTTTTTACAAGCAAGTGAGTAGTGATTAGCCCCCGAAGCTTCCCTAGGAGTGTCGGATCCCAATCCAGCCATTCCATTCAATTGAACCAAGAGTCAAAGTCGAGACTCAAGACTCAAGACCTTAGACAAGATAAGGGCAGGGGCAGGGACAGGGACAGGGGATAGACAGGGGTCGCCGTTCATTTGTACACACTAAATTATACATAATCCCAACCAAACCTTGTTCTTTCGTCTCCCTGTCTCTGCCTCTGTCTGCCAGTCTGCCCAATCCATCCACCCAGTCTGTTCCGCCTGTCTGCCTGTCTGCCTGCTGTTCCACTGCCTATCTGTCTGCCTGTCAGTCACCCCGTCAGCCACCCCGTCCCCAACTCCTACTTCTACTAATTATCCAGATATCCAGATTATCGTATCATCGTTCCAGCCCAGCCAGCGTCTTGCAAACTTTATTTCGCCAAACCACCACAAAAGAAACATACCCTTGATTTCCCTTGACTCGCGACCCTACGCCATTACCTTGAAGAGGAAACGTATATAATAAATACAGAGTCAAGATGCCGACCTCGTTAGAATCTTCCCGCCCAATCATGGCACCATCTGTAAGTCGGTCCCTATTCACCTCGCCGTCTCCTTTTCCCCAAGAAAAACCAGCAGATTGCTACCAGCGGCGCCCCCAATCCACCATCACCATCACCATCGTCGTTACCATCAATCGCCAGTGTCATTCTCGTCGCCGTCTTCTACGTGCCATCGCTTGAGTCTAGATGGTAGCACGCCGCTAGACCGCCTCATCCAACTAGCTAGCTGGCTAACCCTGCCTCTCCCCTCCTCGCAGGTCACTTCCAACCGCACATCCGTCCGCTTCAGCACATACAGCATGGCGCCCTCCATGACCCCGACGGTGCGCACCACCGACAGCGCCCAGGCCGAGATCACCCACATCGAGACGGGCCTGGCGCGGATGGAGAACAAGGCCCTGTCGCAGCAGCGCGTCGTGCTGTCCGAGGAGAAGACCGACAAGTTCGGCAAGCTGGCCCTCGGCGCCAAGCTCGACCGCGCCCTCGACCGCAGGATGTCCGGCCAGGACGCCGTCATGAAGCCCCGGCTAAGGAAGCGCGAGGCCAGCAACAGCGACAGCGAGAAGGAGAACGAAAAGGAGAGCGAGAACGAGAAGAAGGCCGAGTAAAGGGCCCAGCCGGCCAAGGCGGCAACACGGAAATTAAAAAAAAGACAAGAAAATACGTGAAAGAAAGATCATCATTATACGACTGGCATAGCATAGCATAGGCTGGCTGACTGGCTGGCTTGCTCAGGACAAGAAATATATCGGGGCCAATTCGCTCGTATTATGGGCCACCAGCATCGCGAGACCTTTGGAACCCAACAAGATACTCGGATGACTGGCTAGGTCGAGGTCTTCGTCACCCGCATCAAGACTGGGACATTCGCTTCGACTCGCTTGCTTGCTTCCTTGCTTACTCGTTACCCGAGCGGCTGGCAGGACTACGTGCTGGATCTTTTTCCTGGTTTATCCAGACACTACTGAACTACCCCTATTGGTCTATCCGCCGGCTGTTGGTTGACTTTCTGGAAAGAGAGAGAGGGGGGAAGAGAGATGTAATTTCGAATCTTGGGCTTTGGGAAACGGGGCTTTTATTATCAAGGATGCCATGAATCATTATGGAAACTCATTACATGTAGGATATGAGCGATGTAATCACGACGTAACCCTCGTTTTTAATGATTGCATTGCGAGGACGGCCGGAAGCAGGACGGCCGACTATATAGCTACATCAATATACCCCTCATAGCGATCAAACTGCATATATATATGTGTGTTCTTAAGGAAGGACGGACGAGCCAAGTCGGAGATGCCGCTGAATCTCATATAACTCTTCAGCATACACACGCATCTTCAATTTGATTAGACTGCTTTATGTGTACTACTTACTACGGATTGTAGGCTTTCCATCCCGTGTGGGAAGAAGGCCTCGCGTACGGAAAAGTGGGAAGCGATAGATAGCTAGGTTAGGATTCGAGTGAATATATTAGGCATTGACAACCTGAACCGGTTCGCTCTACCACTAAAGACAGCAGCAAACGCCCTAACACCACATACGAGACAAAAGCCCCTCCCCATCCCCCCAAAACACTCATAGATATATAGGTGCCTATGTATACGCACGCAGGACGAGTTGAGCTGAGCATGCATGCATGCATGCAGCATGCAGCATGCGACATCCATCCATTGCTCAGCATCTTCTTTCCGCTCCCACCCCCCTCAAACTAGCTGATTGCCCGTTGGCTTGACTCCCCTTCCCTTCCCATCTTTCTCAGCTTTCACGGCACACCTCACCTCACAAGGCCCTTTATTTCTTCGCCTCCTTCTCCTTCTCCTTCTCCGCCTTAACCCTCTCCTTCTCCCTAACGAGCTTAGCATCAATCTCCCTAACCAAAGCCGCGAGCTCGCCCTCCTCGCCCTCGAGCTCGACGCCGCGGCCAACCCACTCGCGGGCCTCCTCCAGCCGCCCCATCTCCAGCAGGCACTTGCCGCGGCGCCACCAGGCCTTCCCGTTGCCGACGCGCTTGGCCTCGACGCTGGCCTCGGCATCCACGGCCGCCTCGGCCCACCGCTGCAGCGCCATGCGCGCCTGCGCGCGGTTCGCGTACAGCGCCGCCACCTCCTCGCGCACCAGCCCCTGCGGCTCCCACAGGGGGCGCGCCAGCGCCATCTGCAGGCCTACGCCGTACAGGCGCGCCGCCTCGCCCGACCGGCCCTTGCGGAACTCCGCGTTGCCGCTCTCCCGCAGCCGCGTGATGTTCCCGCTCCGCTTCGGGTTCACCGGCACCGGGGGCGGGGGCACGCCGGCCACCGCTGCTGCGCCGGGGGGCCCGCCGGCCGCTGGCGTCGCGGGCGCTTCGAGGTTCAGCAGGGCTCGGTGCAGGTTGTTGAGCGCTTCGAGCTCGGCGGCTAGGGTGCGCGAGGTGGAGGTCGGCGCGCTGATGGCTTTGGTTTGGCCGTCGAGCTGCAGGGGCAGGTGCGTGTATGTGTCTAGGTCGGATGCCATCTTGTGTTCGGTTGCTTGCTTTGTTCGTCTAGCTGGCTGGCTGGCTACGGCGAGGTCGGCCGTTGCTGTATTGTTGGACACGAACGACACTCGATCACCACGAAGCGGAAACGCCCTTCCGTTGGTTGTAATATGTGGCGGCAGGTGGATGAGCCGTTGAGAGAGAGCTGTCCCTTCTCGCTGCCGCTCTTGTTGCGAAAGTAACTGTTGGAAATGCTCGTCGATCTTCGTTGAATTGTTCTGTTTCTGTTTCTGTTTCCTTCTCTGTGAGCAAAGGTTGTGTGTTCTTTGCGCAGGTTGTTGCGACGTGGTGGGAATACTAGGTAATGTTCACAAGGAGGAAGTAGTTGGTTACTAAATAATAACATCGATAAGGTTGGTCGATTGATTAGAGAGATCTGGCAGGTTCAATTTCAGGTACCAAGTACCTACATACACCCACCCCTAGGCGCTAAGTAATAGCGCTGTTGGTGCGCTGTTGGTGCGCTGTCGGTGCTGTTGGCGGGCTGCATTTAGCGCTATCGATAAGAATAACCAACCAGCTGAGTTCAGCCGCATGGTTCAGCTACCGCAAGTGTCCGCCTCTTGACGGGCACTTGACGGGCACTGTGCCACTTCCTTAGTAATACCTACCTAGGGCTGCTAGGTATAGGCCCCTAGGTATATTGTCTCCGTAACGTAAGGTAGCCCCTATTATGAGTCCCGCCATTTCATATGTGCATATGGTCATAGTCGTGTCCTCGAGACTTGACTTTGATTCCCTCCGGATCCTGATGTCTCACCCCAGCAATAACGTATGACGCAGTATCAGGTATCAGTAAATGATGTTTTTCTATTCCCGCTTCCTCTTATCCTGCTATGTACAAGGTGACTACTGTATACTTTAGAAACGTCGAGTTGGTTCAGAAAGAATATGGATTGTGCTCGTTGACGAAGATGGCAGTGACAATGGTTGGTTCGAACAGACTCACGAAGACACTCCTACACCCCATGGATAACGCGAGCCAGCATTCGATAGATCTCACCTTACTACAAATAGGCTCCTTTTCATCTGTCTTTCATCCTCTCTTGATAACTAATGTCTCACCAAATGCCTTGAGAAGAGAGAAATAAGAGGAAGGAAAAGGTCTATCTTCCCGCATACGCACTACCAAACTCACCCGAAACTCCTAAAGCCGAAGAGAAGAAGAAGCCGGGCCGGGGAATCCAGACGTGTCGCTTATCTAAGGCAAACCGGCTAACACTGGCCCGGAAGATGGAGAACGGGCTCGATGGCTGGGAAACCGCACAGGTCCGCGGTGGAGTGCCTAGCAGCAGCAGCAGTAGCAGCAGCGTCGCTACCCTTTCTCTTACCATCACCAGCAGCGTATCCAGCGGCGGCAGCATAATAGGCGAATTCTTAGGGGGCTCCCGTGCAGAGGAGGGCCTGTTTCCCGCTCTCGACTCCGCCACCACCTCCATAACCGCCAACAGCCCAGCACCTAGTCAGGAAGAAAAGGAGGCAGAAGCAGCAGCAGCAGCAGCAGCAGCAGCAGCAGCAGCAGCAGCAGCAGCAGCAGCAGCAGCAGCAGCAGCAGCAGCAGCAGCACGCAACTCCGCCCCCACCGCCACAGCAGCTACTGCCAGAAGCCTAGTCTACGTCTACACGCAGCTCTACTGCGGGCTCTGCGGCCGCTACGTGACGGACATCGGGGGCCTGGTATCGGCGCGCTTCGCCACCGCCATCTCGGAGGGGGACAAACCCGGCCCCGGGGCGGACATGCTGCGGCATCTGCCGGACTGCTTCCGGCAGGACCTGCCCTCCCGATCCCAATCCCGGTCCCAATTCGGCGTCTGTGTCGAGCTAGAGGAGGGGCCGCACGGACTGAGCGCCGCGGCCCGCCACCTCGTGCCTATGGAGCCCCTAGCCGCCGTGATGCGGGATCCCCGGTTGCCGAGGCTGTTTCTGCAGCCGTGGCTCTGCTTTCACTGATCTGGTGAGCTTTTTGCTGGGCTGGGCTGGGCTGGGCTGAGGTTTGTGTTCTTGTAGTTATTGAAGTCCAAAATTTGTAGTCAACGTGCTCTTCAAGTAATCCTCCATTACCACTTGGTCACACGGCCAACTACATAGCCAGAGACCATACAGGGTGTTATTACGGGGATTAATAAACGTATTATATTCATACTCCATCAGACAGACTTCTCGTGAGGTATAGACCAGACGAAGGCTGTCTGCCTGTCAGAGTGAAAAGTCCTTCAGGAAAACGTAAGCCATTGCATTGAACTGAATCGAATTGAAAGACAGCAGACGGCCTATTTCACCTAGAACAATTGCCGACAGGAAAGCGCTTTTTCTTCTTTCTGCAACCTACATATGACCAAACTCCGCAGTTCCCTGCCCGTCCTGTGCAGCTAGTTAAACGTAGTTGATGCCCGCCGGCAGCGAGTTCAGCCTAGTATTCAACTGCAGAATCTCGTTGCTTTTCTTCGGCCTCCAGTTCTCCTCGAACATCTGGCTGGTCCAGTAGTGATCGCCATCCGGGTCTATCGGCGCGGGATCTGCACATCTGTTCGTTAGCTCCGCGCGTGTATCTATCTACCTGTCTGTTCGACGCAGCATGGCGGTGGTGGTAGCGGCTTACCGCGATAGGAGCGGCATATCTGGACGAGATGGGCGATCTCGTCCTCGGTCAGCTCGGCCCACACCGTCTTCTTCCCCTTGGCCTTCTTCCAGTCCGTCTTCAGGGGGTTAAATCCCCGTTTGTAGTAGTGCCAGTGGCTCAGGATGATGTTGGCGCCTTCTTGAATTGCCTCCACTTGCTCGGGAAGCGAGTAGTAGTGTTCCTTGACGAGCCCGTTAGCAGTCTAAGAGCCCATAGACAAGGGCGGTGATGGCGTCCGTCTTGCTCACCTGAATATTGTTGTCGACCGCCCAGCGGCGCCGGTCCCTTGTGATGGAGGAGATCTCGTGCAGCAGCATGAAGATGGCCAGGTAGATGGTGAAGAAGTGCTGCGGGCTCTTACTCGCCATCATCCTCCAGAGCTCCTCGAGCAACTGCTTTCGCATCGGGCGCAACGTCTTGCAGTACCCCATGTTGTTGAACTGGGCACAGATCATTCGGGGGACATACACGTCGTCAGGGTGCGGGTGGTAGCCGTGGCGTCCGTCTGGCTTCATATCGAGATGATCATCACCTTGCAGCGTTGCAGATCCGAGCGTGTTTCCTGTTTGGGCGTAAATGAGATGTGCGCAGTGGCCTGATATTGGTCGATTAAGTTCAAGCATAATCACTTACTATTGGCGAACCAGAACAATACACATCTTCGCAAGAACTCGACTGAGTTCGCTTCGGTCAGACTCGGCGGCGAATCCTTCCATGCCGGGTCAGTGATATTTGACTTCCCGAATCCGGGGAGCGCACTCACAGTCCTTCCAATAACAGTATTCAATCTATTATATATCAGTTAATAAGGAGCTCGCCAATTGCAGTATCGTTAGCAACGACTGTCTAAAGGGGTAGGAGTGGAAGTGGGGTTGGTTGGGGAGCATAACCCCTATTAATCTACATGGCAATAAGGCTTGTAACATTCGGCATGAGATGTAGGTAATACTCACATAAGTCCGTATGTTCGACGAACTTGCCTATCAACCCCCTCATCATTGACGAACTCGTCTAACGCTTGTAGCATATATATCGCGAGATATCTGCGATAGGCATCGGCAGCTTCGTAGATATCGCGAAAAGCATACGGTGGGAGTGGAGTGAAGTGAAGCCCGCCCGAGCTATCATGCCACGCCTTGACGGTGATGTCGACGCCCTCGATGGGCTTGAACTTCCTCACCTTGAACTCCGCCGGTTTGCTGAAGCCGCAGAACTTGATCTGGACGATGCGGTGACCGCTGCTCGCCCAGTCGTTGGCGCCGAGGTTCCTCATCTCCGTATCAGACCATCTCTTCGTGAAAGGCTCCCCTTTAGTACGACATAGGGCCGACTCGGTCAGGATCCATCTCAGGCAGGGAAGTCTATGGATCACCTTCTTGGAATTCTGAGACACCTTGCTGCATGTTTCACAGGCCACGCCTGAGGGGTCGTCGGGGTCGGGCAGGCACTAATTACGTAGGGGTCTTGATGAGTCGATGTGCAAAAGCAAAGGGGCAATTCCGCTGTTATGGGGTCGATCTTACCCGGATCTTTTGCATTCGGCACCTCACACAAGCCTTCATTTTCCGCGTGGTGCCAGTCTGTTGTCGCTTCTCAGGGTTCAGGCGGGTACGGGCACGTTTCTGTGACCCATCCGCATCTTCTTCCTCCACGATCGGAGTGCCGTCGCTCTCGTCATCCGAGTCACCTTCGGCTGCATCGCTTTCAGGAGAGACCGTTGGGTCCACAAATGATGAGTCGTTGAGAAGGCTGGGCACACCATCAGGGATGAGCCAGGTAGGCCGAGTTTCGCCTTCTTCAGCTACATCTCCGGCCTCGCGTGACTGTCCCTGATTATCAACGACTATCCATTCGCCCATAGGATTCGGTAGACCCAGGCTGGAGTCAAGCTCCATCGTTGGCATGCCAAAATAGGCACCTTCGTCGTGAAGCTCATGGTATGGATGGTGGCTCATATTGCCGACAGGGCTATGCTGAGTGAAAGAAGAAAGGTGACTGGAGTTGTTGGGCAGGTTGGAGCGGGGAACCATATAGTCATAAGGCAGGTTTGTAGCATGTAAATACCCGGTTAAGCTCTCTGGCTGTGTGTGCTGCGTGTGACGCCCGAAGCTCAGATGCAAACCGGTTTGGTCCCACGTCGATCCCGGCGATGGCACATTGGCAGAAGCATCGCCAACGCAGGGAGACTGATACCGGTCTGAGATCTGGGGGTCATGAGCAGACAGGCCGACGGGGAAGCCGACTTGGGAGCTCATGTCTAGGGTGCCGATATTTCCACTGTACATCGGCATGCCGATATGACCCCAGTGGTGAGGCGGCCCGAGCGAGGTGGCGGTCCCATCCTGCGCTTCGCGGGCAAGGCTCGGCAACGCAGAAGAAGAAGAAGCCGTAGTTGCGGCCACACTAGCCTGCAGTACTGCTGCATCTGCGATGGTGGGAGTGTCTCTTCTCTTCCGGTAAGATTGTCTTGCCAGGGACCACTGGTTGTCTAATACCTTTTTCTTGGTAGACTTAGTGATCCGCGAAGGCGTACCCCGGCCGACATCAATGGGCGAAGAAGCCGAAAGAGCTGCTGCCCGGGCCTTGTCCCTAGCCTTGCACGTTGAACCGTCAGTGGATTGACCCGAAGGCCTAACTAGCCGCACTCTTTCTCGGGCAGGACAGGGGATACGCTACATTGAACCTGACATTCTTGCTGAACGTCGGGGGATGGGCGGTTGGCTTATCAAAGCCTTCCATCCTCACCTGCCCACCCTTGTGCTCACTGGGGGGGCTCACGCAAACGCCGAGTTACAGGCGACGAGCCGTAGCCGTATTCCTCGGCGCGACTATTGCTGTGCCTAGGTGCGTGTGTGTGGTATTGCCCTGCTCAGCTCTCTTGGGTGGACAGTTGGTGGCACGAAACGGGATGGGCTGTGCATAGGATGGCGAATGCACTGACTGACGTAGGAGCGACGGTTACATCACCAGTGCCAGCGCAACTTTTCGACCTGAGACCTTCACCGGTTTTACTTGAGCCGGGAATTTAGGGGTGGACAGCATGAGCACAACACGACTGAGTAATGAGTGTCTCTAACTACTATTTGGGAAGTGCAATCTGTCCTCCGAAGCAACGTCGCACATGGCAATCTCGTTGGATAATCTCTGGATAAGACCGTTGAAGTCGACCTGGGCCCCCTGGCGGCATCGAGACGCGGCTGAGTATATTGGGAGGATGATCGGTGGTGGGAGAGCAGCAGCTATGCAGGCAATCTCTCTGGATCTGGGCCAATACATCCGCCATAGCCGTTCATAAATGCCCCTGGGGCCTAACTGGTTCCGGGGCATCAATCAACGATCACGGGGTTTCCTCTCGAATATATTGTTGGTCTGGGTCCCTGGCGTGGCGTTGGGAAAAGCAAAACATGACAGGCCGGACTATAGGCGGAAGGTGGTGCAACCCTACAGCACTGCAACTCGCTGCAACTCACTGCATCTTACTGCAACTTTGCACCAAATAACCAATTCCGTACATGGCTGCAGCGTGGAGCCAGTCTATAGTGTACCGTACGTGTCCGTACTGGAATCGTCCCGGAACTGTATTGCACCGTACGACCTCACACATGAGCACCAGTCTGGACCCCCACGTCATCACGTAAGCCCTCCAGCTCCGTCCGACATCCGCCGTCCACCGTCCGCCAATGTCCATGCCAAGCTGTGATTCGAGTGTGATTCGGCTCGGCGTATTGGGCTTATAGCCTCTTCAGTCACCAATCTCTGTAGTACAGTGCTCATCCTCTAGGTAGGCATTCGTGGCGTAGCTTTATATAGCTATCGATTGCTAGATCTAGGGCTGAACAGACTGGGATGGCGCTGGCGCTGGGTATGGCGCTGGGTATGGCGCTGGGTATGGCGCTGGGTATGGCGCTGGATATGCTGTCATGGATGATAGAGGGGCCTAACGTAATATGAGACAAGACAAGACACCAGCCCGTTCGTGTAGCTTTGGCTGTTTTTCACGCGTCTTCTGGGAGCCGGTCTTGACCCTCGAGTACTAGATACTAGATCTTCTGGAAGCCGGTAAAAGTTTCCCTTGCTTAATATAAGTGATTCACCTGCATTTCGCTTGCGTCCGCTCGCCAATTCTGCGTACCAGGTACCAAATCCACCCAGACTCGGGTTCCTATACTAACTATCGGACTCTATAGTGGGTATGCACAATATGAGGCTCAAGACGACATCTTCTCAGGTCATCGTCAACATCAGTTTCATGGTCACTTCCCGCATATGTGCAGTGCGTGCCGGGTCTATGCTGAGAATCAGGGGCCTTTTGCGAATAGGAGTCAGATCTGCTATACCGTGGAAAGCTTGTTCCTGAACGGAATACATCAACGTCTGGCAACTCTGGCTGGAATATCTTGTATACAACAATCGTGGACCTGATAGTTGGTATCAAAAGTAAAATCAAATGAAATTGTTCCAAGTCAGGCTCTATCCCTTCTTATTGTGAATGATACCCTATTCATACATGGAGGCGAATGCCGTGACCGGGCTACTCTTTCCATCATGATTCTATTCCCAAATCCCTCACCCCTTTGAGGCCTGGACCTGTGTGATTGTCTTTACTTTCGTCCCAATTCTATCAAGCCACGGCCATGTCAAGCACGCCCATCGGTATGATTGTGTGAATGTAATCAGCCTTGCATATGTTAGTACGCCTATCTTCTAGAAGCGTCCTTTGTGACCTCGTCTGATCAACCCTGTTCACCGGTGTAAGTGACATATGTCTCGTCGATCTCCTCTGCTTCTTCTAGTCCTGATTTGGGCAGGAATAGATGCCATAACGAGATCATGCTGACAGTGGATGGAGTATGAGACCACAGCGTGGGATTTCAGCCTTGGCAAAATCATGACCAGACCGATTTCGTCTCTGGAGATCATCAATCCTCAGTGTTGCCGGCCTGTTCGGCTGATTCTTTGGCCTCCGGCGTGGTAGGAAGAACAACTTTGTGTAGGTATAAATACCAGGACACGACGAGCTCTCGCCAAAACCTGCTTCTCTCTCATCTCCTATATTACTTTTCATTGTGAGGCAGATATAACATGGCAGCGCAAATCAGTCGGTCTACAGCCGATGGCCTGGATATTCCGCAGAGCTGGATTCATCGCGATGCGTTTCAGCTGTCCGTGGATCCTCCCTCTCGAAGCACTCGACAGGATGAATTACCCTCAAGGTTTCCCAGGTCCATCGAAGGCTTGATGAGTTGGTCCGGAACCGTCCTTGATCATGAAGATTTACATATCCTCAACCTAAATGACAAGGGCATCAGGGAGATAGAGGACGGACTGTTTTCTTTCCTTGGTAAGCAATATGCCTTCTAGGGAGATGAATCCACCAAAGGGCAGTACTAATAATAAATTCAGGGCTGGAGCTGGACGGAGATGAAGTGAGCCCGGAGAGGTTTCCACTCCCAACCCTTCGAAGCCAGCTCGCACGATGTGCAGATGAGATCTATAATGGTCGAGGGATTAGTATTATCAGAGGCCTACAACCTTCTCGATACTCGGCAGAGGAGAACACTATGCTCTTCCTCGCTCTGGCGGAATATATTGGCGACCAGAGGGGCATTCAAAGCTATAAAGGGGCTATGCTGAGTATGACTATTGTTGATTTTTGAACGGGGTGGTTCTTTGTTTGCTTACTATTTTTAGCTCATGTGACGGACTCCAAGTCATGGGATGCACCAAAGGAGCGTCGGCACGGAGTATACACGAACGACAAGCTGGTTTGTCCAAGAGTTCCTTCTGCACGGATAAATGAACTTTATTCTAACTGCCGAGTCACAACTACCAGCCCTTCCACACCGACGTTGGTTGTGAGATACTGGCCATCCAGGTCCGCGAATGCGCCGAGAAAGGGGGAGAAACTTGCGTGGCCTCCTCAGGGGCGATCTATAACGACCTGATCAAATCGAACCCCCAAGCACTCCGCACCCTCACAAAGGCGAATTGGCCTGTACAAATGTTAGTTGCCTATCATCCGTAGTTTCTGTCAACATTTTTTGTAACTCAAACGTATTATTTCATTTTAGGTCAAAGCAAAGGCCCCCATTCATCTTTGCTCCACTGCTCGAGTACCACAATGGGAATCTGGTCATCTCGGCCGACCCAGCACGTCTCGGACCGCCTCGCCACTCTGCTGCTTTCGAGAGCAGCGTCCCAAGCTTGACCCCCGAGCAATGCGATGCGCTTATTGTATTGCAGCAAGCGGCCCAGAAGCACCAGCTACGCCTCCACAGCCGCCCCGGCGATATCATACTTATAAACAACCTGACTATGCTTCATGGTCGCGAGGCGTACGATGACGGCAAGTATTCGTCGAGGCACCTCGTGCGTCTCTGGCTTCGAAATAAGGCGTTGGCATGGTCGATTCCTCCCCAAATGAAAGCACCATGGGATGCTGTGTTTGGAGAGAGGGCTAAGGCGGTGCGCGACCGGTTGTATCCCTGCAGCCCGATGCCGGAATTCATGGAGTCCAAGTATTCCAACGGGACAGCGGCTTTCGTAGCGGAAGACATTGATGAGACGGTGGAAGAAGATTAGGAGCATGTGGCGCGAACCTCAGAAAAGCGGGTGTTTTGAATTCGGCGATACGTTGTTTTCGTTTCACACATAGATCTAGAGGAAATAGACCTAGAGGGTAGTCCGTCACAAGCGGATACGAGGGTTTGAATAATGTATTACGAGTTTGCTTCGACAGTGATAATTCTTTCCTAGACTGAATATATACATTTTGATGATACTTGCTGAGCATGGACGCATCGTCGTTACTCGTAGATCTTCGTATAATGGGACTGTAATTCGAGTGGGGGGACGAATAAAGTGCGCTGACAAGTCGAAAATTTCGTAATCGGGGAGGATATGTCCATATCATGACCATATAGTTGCGGAGCCTTACAAAGACTGTTACGGGAACTTGGTTGCAGTTCTGTTTATTGAATGAGCATTCCGATATCTCCTTGCTAGTAAAAGATACCTCGTCGATAACGCGTTCTCTCGTCGGTTCTGGTACCCAATATCGCGTCGATCGTAAATCACAGGCACAGAGTGAACGGCGACTTGAAGTTAGAGCGGTATGTTTCAATGGAAACATGTGTGAAGACATAGTTGAAATTAGAGCTTGCTAGAATCAACAGGACCGAACTGCTTAGCTGATAGTTGTGATTAGGGGAAGGAGACGGTCAACTGGCAATGGGTTTTGAATAGGAAGCTGTGTGGTTGAACTTGAGTCTGTCCAATTACAATGTATCCCAGTAAGTATATGTCAGTGTTATGGACATGTAAGGTAGGGGGTTAGGGCTGTGTATTAATTAATGCGCAAGAGATATTCATGCATAAGGGTGTTAGAGAATACAAGGGGTGACTCGAGTATGCGACCAATACAGGTAGGCTGGTAGGGATAAGCAGCTTGGGTTTGGGACCCTTCTCGTAGCTGCCTATCTGCTTAGGTATCCTTTTTCCTCTGTAGTAATGCCATCATTTTCTATACAATACGAGACAGCGAACTGAGTTCACACAACAAAAGTACAAATCTTTAACTCCAAATAGATCCAAGCTTGTAGCCAGCATGTATCTACTCGAGCCACGCAGATACGATTCACGGTTGGGGAATTCGAAAAGTCGAGGGAAACCTAGGACTTGACTCTTGATGGCTTCCAAATAGGCTAATCAGCTCTAACTTGAGGTACGCCACGTCGACTGAGGACGTCGTGCATACATTTAGGTTAGTCATAAACCTGCCATGAATCTGAAGTGGATATGATTTGCTCGCTGTCCCGTCGAGCGGGACAATACCGTGGATGTATTTGGGTATCGTTGAAGAGCTTTCTTGAGAGCCCTCATGGACTGGACAATGCTAACCTTTCTTAGTAGCTTATAGAGACGATTCCGACTTGACGACTCGATAAACGACAAACTATGTACATTTTCTGGCAGAGATGCTACGAAGTGATATTCCGACGTTATGAAAATCTCCGTTACAACGAACGAGGACAGGTGGAAAAGCAGTCTATATTGAGATGAAACTGCCGCACACGCAGAATGGCTTGAGACATTCCTCACACCGGTATCCCCCACGACGATGTCATCCCCTTGGCGAGGGACTTGAAGATTTCCGACTACGTTGTTTTTTACTGCTGGGAAAGCCACCGCGGCTGCGAGCGCCGAAAATGTCATCCTTCTAGTTGCCACTGAGAAGGATTACTTGAATATTTCCGAACGGGTCTTTCTACGCCCCCCGAGAATAAAAGAAATAAAGATGCAAGAGGTCGGGAGAGATCATACAGAACTTGCTATCTCATGCTAACTGCATCTTCTAAATGTCCGACCCTACAATTGACTCAGGGCCTCCACTTCGTACCTTGACACAGCGAGGTACTATCTCAAGGAGAAACATATTTGGAACTGTTTATAGGGAGCAAAAGAGAAGGGAGTGATTTTACAACTACCCATTGTAGTGCCTGTTCGATGATGCTCCGAAGATTCGCTCCCTCCCTCCCTTCGAACCCCTTTTCTCCACCCGACTTTGGTAATCATCCACTTACTAATCCGCTAACACGGACGTCAATGCAAACTGCGTAGGCTTCTGGATCCCACCGAATTGGTCATGACTAGTGACTAGATGAAAAAGAAGAGCCAACAACATCTCTTGCACATGTCTGAGACGGGTAGATGCTCCGGCTGATGGCGTGGCTGTGGTTCCTCTTGATCACACCTACTTGCTGAAGAAGGCAGGAAGCCGGACGAGAGTACCCTTTCCCAGTTCCGCCATCTCTGTTTCCTTTCCTTGTATACCGTTATCAGCAGTACTAGGCTGGACTGAATGTGGATGGATGAGTTAGCTCGTCCGAGATATCAACTTTGGGAAAAGCAGAATTCCTGCGTCTCCACTCACGACCCCCCCTCCCCCTTCCCCGGGCTCATCAATATCTCAAACCTGGCGATTGAGCGGTTATACATGTCTGAACCAGTATAACCACATAATTCAGATGAATTACTATGAAGCATTACTAGTCAGGGCAAAGAGTTTGGGGTTTACATGTCTAAGAGACATGCAATTACCCTGGCAACAGCTTGGCGATCTGACCACAGCTCGTGTTCGCCAACACCTAGTTATCTCTGAAAAAGATAATTAAGCAATCGAGATTGACAGTAATAGCCAGTTATAACAGCACGTGGTCCTGTATTGGAGCAAGATCTGGATAGCAACCTTGAGGGCACGTAGCTCAGCTTCAATGAACCTTTTTCGCCCCCCTGCCCCCCTTTTCTTTTCCTCGCTGACGACAACCTATCACTATGTCGCTTTCAGCAACGATGCACACCGCCACACCATATTTAGACCCAATGCATACGTGGATAAGCGCTTATCAATTAAGAGGCTGAATTGGATCGTGTGTCGCGATTAACAAGACGGGGTTGCCAGGTTACTTAGTCTTAATTCTCGCTGCTAAAACTCTGGCTAGCCACTGTCATATCTTGCCGTGCTTTCAGACTATTGACATACAGGGACTTTCCCACTGATCGAGTACATGACCTTGCCGTCTGATATGTAGGTGTTGCCAGTATAGTCCTATGTACATCGGTGCCAACATGAGCGCCTGCCCCACGGAGGGCACGTCCGAAGTAACACGGAATAGGATCTTTTGCTCCTACCGATCTTTTTGATCCATGTCTCTACGTATTCGCAATGAGCACTTGCCTAGACTTCTAGTATGATCGTCGTTGCGCGTGGCAGCAGCCGCGCACCCATCCATCAATAACACGGACCTAGCAGCACAAAATCTCACTCTCCCAACCCCCTCCCCCCACGATCGGATCCGAGAGAAATAAGCTCTTGTTATCCACATATGCGCCCGGCTACCCGCCGCGGCGGGAGCCATTACCAGCCTTGCCGGCCATCCTAGTTCCATGTTGCTACGTATGTATGTATGCATGTAGCTATGTAGAACAGGACGAAAGACGAGTTGCGTTGCACGATGTAATTCCTACTAAGATTGTAGGGGCTACAGGGTCCCGTAAGCAAAGATATCAAAGGTACCCCATCCAGGCGCCTGGGACATTTCGTAACTCATGATCTCCACATAGCAATGGATCTCGTCTGCTAGGTACATGGACACTGAACCCCCTGACCCCCTGACTACCTTATTCTATTCCCATGGCAACAGCGCATATGAGATACGTCACGTCCTGAATATTTGAGGCATGTACACTACCCGGACGGTCGAAAAGTAATCATGTATGTTATTCGTACTTCAAGTAACTAGTCACTCTGCCTTTCATGTTGCGCAATTGCTAGTAGAACCATAAACCATAATTAGTAGGTAGCCTGTCTTCAGAACCATCAAGTTGGGCTTTGCGTAGTAGTATTGAATTGAGCCTAATTCTTGCTTCCTCGTCATCGCGTTGAGAGTCAGCACAGCACCAGCCAGCTACGCCCGCTAACCATGCCGAGAAAACGTGAATCCGCCCCTGGAGATGATTGCATTAAAAACCATAAACATAACGACTGTAGGCTAATCATGGGAATGGGTGACCCGAGCCCATTTTGCATGCCTTGTTAACCACATGCCCCTGAACTCCGTTTTATCCCGGCCGTCCCGTTCGTTACCAAAGAAACCCAAACTTCAGACTAAAAGGGTAGAAGTCAAGAAGAGAAATAAAAAGAAAAAGAGACCCTTCCGCAGCTAAACCGTGCCGCTGATGCTCAGCTCCCGTATCTCCTGCAGGACCTCCTCGACGCGGGAGTCGAGGTGGCCCTGGGCGTACTGCTCGCGCGTGTCGGCGTCGAGGTACTGCTGGACCTGGGCCATGCGGCTGTAGGCCTCGGCGCAGAAGCGCAGCTGGATCTTGACGAGGGCCTCGAAGCTGGGGTCGAGGTAGGGGACGCGCAGGTCGATGAGCTGCGGCAACTCGGAGCACAGCTGCTCGTTCAGCTGGTCGTACGCCGCCTTGGACATGTCCATCTCCTTCTCGGCGCGCGGCAGCTTCGTCACGTCCTTGTCGGGCTTCTCCGTCAGCTTCTTGACCTTCGCGCGCAGGGCGTCGTAGTCTAGCAGTTTGTGGCCGCGCTTCTTAATGCCTGTATACATGAACGCATAATGTCAGTCAGCTATCGATGTTAGGACCCACGCTCTCTGATTCCGGGCGAGCCCGATCTGAATCGGCTTGGGGCAGATAGATGTGTATATATATGGAAGGGGTCGTACACTCGTTTACATCTGGGAAGTAGGCGCAGAATCGGGTAATGGGATCCAATACAGTCGTTCTGTAGGGGCCATCTAATGCCTTTATCGTCTCGGTATCGAGGTCTTCTACTGCCTGCTTGTAGCTCCGACTGACGCCGTCCTTCGCCCCAGCGTCACCGTAGAATGCGTCGATGGTCTCTGCTATGCGCATTTGCGAGGCGGTCATGGCTGTGCAACGCTCGTGTAAGCATGCGGTCTTTCAAGTGGTCTCCCCCTTTCTGCCGGATGATCGGGCGCCCCATACCTCGTAATGAATCTAAGTACCCTCTGGCCTCCTTTTGCAGTCTATTCGAGGCTGCCTCCATGGTCCGGAATCGTCGCTCCTCGACCTCGTAATCTCGATCGTTGGTCTTCTCGACATGGCCCGTCTTCATCATAACCTGCGTCGTGGCGCGGTTCACATTCTTCTTGAACCCTGCCCAAGACATGATCGCGGTGTTTCGTCGGCCTCGGTTGTATAGGTGTTGGCAGTGGAGAGAAAAGAAGGGGAGTTCAGCCCTGATTAAAACGTTGCAACCCGGGGGTGTCAGAGGTTCGCTTCGCAGCAATCGTAATGTTGGAATGAGGGCGGCGTGTGTCCGGATGAAGATAGTGCAGGTTTACACAGGGTGTCGTTAACGTAAATTGTGCGATGGCATGTATGTGATCTATGTGATCTATGTAAGTGAACTCTATGTAAGTGAAGAAAGGTTGATAACGATGATCGGTTGCGATGACGACGATGGGTTGTGGTTGGCAATTGTCAACGTGGGGCTCGCGGAAAGAGAGGCAGAGCGCTGGGAGGCAACAACTCCAACGAGTGACGGAGTGACGGAGTGACGAACAGGCGCTTGCGGTTGTGGCTGAGTTCCATGTCAACTGCGGCAGTCTGGCAGTCTGGAGTGTCTGGACAGTTCAGACAGTGCAATTGACCAATACGTCAGCGCTCGGCTGCGCCACTATCGTCCATTTCAGCCCGAGATACAAGGCAAGGCTAGGCTATCTACGGCACTACGGCTATCTTAGCCGACCGACTAACTACTAGCAGACTAGACTGCGGCTAGCCTGCACGCGTGCTGATTAAGTACATAGTAGAACCAAGCCACAGGGAGTTAGGTAAGTTCTTCGGGTACTGGTAGGACCCCCAAGGACCCCTATTGACTTGGAACTATAGCGGGTCTCTGCTAATTCTTCGGCATCGGCATCGCAATATAGGAGTTCATTTTTCAACGGGGCAACGCACGTGAACACAGTGCCGCCTCTACGTACGATACGAAGGAACAATAAGATTCGTAAATTCCATTCGTCATACGAATGGACATGCCGCCATGACGATGACCAAATTCGATCCTCACGTGGTGGTTGTAAGCCTGGGCAACCGCGGCAAGTACTACAAGACGCTGCACTCCGCGGGCCATTTTGCTCTCCAGTCGCTACGAAAGGCCATTATTGCCAACAGCGCCGCCGCCGGTGTTGAGGACCCCGAGCAGGTGCAAACAGAATGGGACAAATCGGACCGGGAAGGTTTTAGGAAGAAGTACGCGGCCTCGTATGGCGACAAGTACACGCTGCTGCAGACCCCGATGCCGATGAACGTCAGCGGGGCGTTCGTGCGGACACACTGGCTAAGGATCCTGGACGAGCGCAGTCTGCGGCCGCACGAGATGGGCCTGGTGGTCGTGCACGACGACCTCGAGGAGGATTTCGGGGCCGTGCGGGTGCGCAATTGGACGTCGAGCCACCGCGGCCACAACGGCGTCAAACACGTCAACGGGCACCTGACCTACAAGGAGTTCCCCGGCGCGCTGTGGTCGCGCATCTCGGTCGGCATCGACAGGCCCGCGAGCCGGGAGGACAAGGACGTCGCCGATTACGTCCTCTCTCCTCTGTCGGATCACCAGATGGAAATCATCGACACCCAGGTCGGGTCGAAGGTCCTCGCCTGTCTTCAAGAGATCGAGATGGAGTGGAAGCAGGCTTACGAGAAAGAAGCAGCTGAGGCGAGCGCACCGCCGCCGAAACCTAAATCCGAAAAGGCTGCCAAAGTCAAAGGGTGATGGCATACTACTCTCAGTAATCCACCGTCATGTTTTCTGGCTCTTTGCCGGTTTGCTATGTCAACAGTCTCCAATGCCTGTCGATGCTGCTGGATCATCGCACGAGTCTGACGAGCCACCTTGCCTTTCAAAGAACTGTCCGGAGTACCTGGGGATTGGATATGTTGGTATTTCAACCGCAAGAGCATCTATGGGATTACGAAGTCAGCCACCAGGCTCATGCATGGTCTGCCGTTGACTGTCCGCGAGCTATTCGCTGGCACCATTGATCAACTTGCCTGAATTCGGCGTGGGGACAGATGTTCCCCTTCGGAAGGACGGGCGGCTAGGGGATAAGGAGGGTGTTACATGGGGTACGTCTCACGGCTACGATAGAATACCACGCAAAATAAATAAAGCTGGAATTTCTCCCATACATCATATATATCAAACTCCTGGTTCGTCTATACGCGAGTCTGCAACTTTTGACTGGGTTATGAACAACATACGTTGAGATATCCAAGCAGAATCAACTCTCTGCCGGAGGACGGGGTCCGCGTCGAACAAGAATAGTGAAGTCAAGAAAGCACGAGGACACCAGGTGAACAAGACTATCTAAGGCACCAAGGATGGCTTTGCGATGCGGAGAACGCCCAAAGTGATCAAGTATGTCAAGATAATTGGCATACCCTTATCTATAGCGCACTGTAGCTCCCAAGACACTTATTTTAGCCAGGCTGTTACCCGGGTTTTGTTACAGTCCTTGCTGATGAAATGTGTTCGCAGTGTTTCTTGTGAGAGAAACTATCATTTGTTACTAGTTCAACATATGCCGCGCAGTTTCAAGAAGCCATGTACCACGTTACGCGGCAGCGACTCGGCCATCGAGTCCATGCGCCAGTATTAATGCGTAATCTGAACATGCGAACGTGATCCGTTTTATATTTAACGAACCAGTCAACGAACCAGTCAACGAACCAAAGCACCCTTCTCAAACCCTCGTCGCAACCAGCGGGGCCCGTCCCCGTCACCGTCGCGTGGCGGTATCATGATTATGGTACGATAGGACAACGACGATTACCTGTCGCCCTCCATGCGCGCAAACGCCTTGTCGCCGACCTGGCGACGCAATTTCACATAAGGGCTCCGAGGCCAGCAAAGTAAAAGGTTGTTGGTCTTCGTCACTCCTACAGCTGGTTGAAGCGGGAGGTAGGTACACCAGGCGAATTGGGCTGAGGTCGGACCGGCTTGGCAATTTCGAAGTTCGGGGTTGGGACTGTCGAGCCAGAGCAGGAATGGGGATGGAGACATCGAAGGGCGGGCGAACGGGAAATCATAGAACGGAGGAAACAAGGAAGGAAAACGAGATAGTGATGGAAAGCAAAGCAAAGCAATGGCAGTCGCCCAACCACATAATATAGGTTATACCCTCGCCTGGAATCGGAAGATGTCACGCAGCGGCTCGACGAGGGGCATGAAGCAAGCAAAAGGAGCCGTTGGTGGTGCACATGCCGTAATCGAGGTGCGGGCTCAGACGCCGCGAAAAGCAACGCATCGCGGGTAAAAAATTCAAGAGATCGAAGATGACGGCAGCGGCGGGGACGGCATCTTCTCTTGAAGCAGGTAGTATCCCGGGAGTGTTTCTATCATCCCTTCCATCTAATGACCTGGTATCGACGCCAGCGATCAACGTTACGTTCCGATTCGCCCTCCGTACCTACGGTGGGTAAGGGCGGGTTTCTGCTCCTATGGGATCATCAATCGCAGCCTTCAGTTTCTCGTTCTCTTGCCGCATTCCGTAGGCTGCCTTAGACTGGCGCTGCCTCAACTCCCACTTCGAGGCCTTCCGGCGCCCCTATCGGCGTCGTATGAAAACGTCGTAACTAGCGCTTTAGTCAGCATATGGACAATAGGTAGAATGGCGATGTCACGGGGGCAAGCTTGCGGGGAATCGCTCACCTGCAACTTTTCATCGTCTCTTCCTCTACTCTTAATGGTACTTTCTCGTTTCCGAATACATAAAAGGTTCCCTGCCTATTATGATGTTGTACCTACTTGCCTGGGAAGTTTGCGATTAGTCAGCCAACTCAGGGGACAGAGCGCTACATAACCTAGCCCCTTAAACATCGTGAGCCAATGGGATCAGCGATACGGCCCACCCCTTAAGCAGCGCAGGAAATGCTGAGGGCACCATACCACATCACATCCACGAAACATATCGAACCTGTAGACGTTTCATATACAGGTAGAGATCTCGATAAAGGCATAGTGCTCATAGTATAATTGGGTGTGTATCGACCAGTGAACAACTACTTACAGTCCTGGTGTCTTCGGGGCGTGTTTGACTTGAAGGCACAAAGGTATTCTTGAATATGAGAACCTAACGATAGCCTACTTGTTATCGTGCGAAACAACATCTTCACTATATCAACTTGAGGCTGCTGTATCAACAGGCAGCATGCATCCATATCATGAAGACCCTTCTGTACCCATGGCCAAGGTCCCAAGCATTGCCGGCTTCTTCTCCTACACTTGTGAGGCCTTAAGCATGCGATATTGAAGGCAACATAGATCCAATGAACAATCAGATGAGGAGTTCCTTATTTATTTCTCAATATATGTCAACTCATTAACGAGTCAGTCACCATGTATTCCAATGGGAAGTGCCCAACCTGTCTGTGATCTGGAGAGCATCTCTTCGGGGTTTCTTTGTTCAACAGCTGCTGAGCAGAGTGACGAGTTCGTTATGCACTCGCCTACTCCAAGGTTAGTCAATTGCGAAAGTGAATTTGAACCCGTGTAAGTGTATGTATGTGTGTGTGTATGTGTAGGTGTGTTTCCTTCCTGGAATTCTTGTGATTGGCTTATCAGTTTGATTCCTATGGCTGCCGCCTCAGGCACTCGGATAAATTTATAGTCGGCGCACCGTACTGGCTGGACTCTTCACTGTGTGAGCACATTCACGTCTTCCCATCTCGAACGAAGGTTTCTCGTTGGGAAGTTTTTTTTCGCTTCTACACATTTTCTCTCCTGCAATCTTATCTTCTTCAACCTTTCTTTTCCACAATCACTCTTTTCTACAACCTTCCTTCTCTACAACTTCCCTTCTCTACAACCTCTCTTCTCTACACCCTCGCTTGACTCCAGCCTGTCTTTCTCTCTCTGCCTCACATCCCTTCCACTGATTCCCTACCAGGGCTTATAGACCCCATTGTAGCATTCGTATCAATACCTGTGATTACTTTGCCGTACTGGCCTTCTGTTGGATGACCCAATTCCAGCTGTCATTCATACTCAACTCCAGACCTGCTCCTTCCCGAAGTTGCGTTCCTTCCTTCCACATTCCGACCAAGCTCTAAGGCCAGCTGTAGCCGAAACTAGCGACAGTAAGAACCCCCCACTGCAGGTGCTTGCCTGCCTGTCTGTTATCTAATCCCCTATAAATATTGCACACGGGACGAAAGAGTCATCTGACACAACACAGGGAAAACATTTGCCCACTGACCCGTCTCTTCTTGGAACAGCCTGCATCTGTGCTTTGGATAAGCTCTTTTTCGTTTCCTCTTCAGTATCTCTACCGGCCTAGACGCTTCGGGGGAGACAAGAAGAGATCGCTAGCAAATCACCTCTAGCTGAGCGGCGAGCACTACAAAGAGCCATCTTGAGCATCCAAAACGAGCATCAGGTCAAGAGAGAAGTCCGTGTACGAAGATGTGTGGAACAATGGCTACAATGTCTACGCAGTACAGAAAGGCAGTGAGATCTCGCCTCTGCCAGCACTGTGACCATCTCGACCAGGCCATCCGAGAGATCAGCACGCTCGCCGAGTGCGAGCATCCGGCCTGGGGCGAGCCCGGGGCCGAAGCCGCGCACGAGGCCGCTCTCCAGATCGTCCGCGGTCAGAAAGCCTGCCCAAAAGAGGCGCTCACTCCGCAGGTGCTCAACGAGATTCGCAGAAATGCCCGTGTGAGCGCCGGCCTTCCGTGGACGAATGCCCCGAACAACCACCGCTCTGGGGACCCTATCGAACGCCCGCGGTCGCTACAGCCGTCGAGCCTGGAGCTCGCTAAGCAGGAGAATATTGCTACATACCACGAACCTAGCCCTGAAGACGTTGCGCTACCGGATGACGAAGATGAGGGCTGTCTACTGCTACAAGAAAGCCCTGCTACCGCCTCCATCACAACCTCAAACAGCAGCACTACAACCACCAGCTGCTTTCCATGCAAGACCATCACAACCCGCTCCCTAGCAGCACTGATGCGGCGCTACGACCGGTGTGCCATTACACCCGCGGCGCTTGAACAGCTCCAAGCTCTCCGAGACATCGCTCTGAAGCAGATCGCGCAGATCGACGCGGCGCAGCGGACATTCCGGGCCAAGCTCCGCGAGCGGAACGCGCGCCGGTGGCGGCGCTCGTATTGGAGGCCGGAGCACGAGCGTGGCGGCGTCGGTGGCAAGAGAGAGGCGCTGGCGCTCGCACGTGGGATGGGGTCGCCGCTCAGCTTCTACACGGCCGTGGAGGACGCCGACGATCCGTGGGGCCAGAGGGACGCGCGCTGCGAGCGGGAGCGGGGCCGCGGGCTCGGGAACCCGCGGCTGTGGGTACCGACCGAGTGCGGGGCGCCGCGGGGTGGGGAGGCGGAGTGGTGACTGGGGCCGGCTGTGGGGCAACCTAAAAGGGGGCAAGGAGGAAAATCACCTGCTTGCTCATATGCAACACACATCTCTTCGTTGGCGAATGGGATTCGGTGCCTAAGAATTTAGAGGCCTGGGAAAAGGAAACACCGCCAATTGTCAAGATTGGATTAATCGAGGGCACCTGGACAGAGAGATGGAGAGGATGAACAGATAGAGCGGCAGAGCGGACAGACGACCAGATCAATGATACCCGAAGGGAGACGGACGGATGGATAGGAACTACATATTGTACTCAATAGAGAGTATAACATGTACGTCAGGTCGTTAGTTAGTATCTATCTGAATCCTGTTTTACCACGTACGAGGCCAACAAGTACCTAGCTATTGTTTTCTGAAATCCCGACTTGGAAGTCAAGTCCCTCCTTGATTGACTTATAGTAAACAACCTCTCAATATCTTGAAACACTCTCTCCATGGATCATTCCCCTTGAAATAATGCGGGAGACGTCATCACCTCTGACGATGTTTGCGCTTGATTTTCTTCTTGCTTAGGGCTCCTCCCCGTCATCTGGGCTGCTCTATACGCTGTTATCTAGTTTTCAAGTTTAAATAGATCATCTTTGATACACTTAATAAGTACAGTTTAAACGCTGTGGAACTCTTCCCTAGTGTCTGTTCTAAGGGCTTCTACATTGTCTTTCAAACTGGCGAACAGTTTAATCATAAATTATACATGCAGTCCAAGATAGACACAACGGATACTACATTAATGTATCCCACTTGCCTAGATACTGCAATCGGGCAGTGCGTTGTTGCTGCTGTACAGCAGCTGCAGCGTTGCAGCTGCAGGTTTTCTTCTAGGTGCTCCCATCGGCTTCGGCTGTACGGCCGAAGCCGGCACATATGGGCTTTGGTTCTCGATCTATATAAGGATGCTGGCTCGTCCAGTTTTGTATGTAGTTTCCCATAGGCAAGCAGACAATGGGACATCTTCCTCTCCAGTCAAGTCCACACAGCAGATGTCCTCCAGTTCTTCCAGTTCCTGATCAGCAGGAGTAGGGTCTTCGCCCTACTCCGGTTCACTCCGATCAATGGGCTGCCCCAATGGCTTAACCCCTCCGAATGGCACCTCTCTGGAACAGACCCCCCTGGAAGCTGATTGCCCAGGTACACAAGACCTCCACCTCCTTTCGGCTGTACCGAGCAAGAGTACACCTGATCTCCTCATTCCTTAGGACTTTTGCATACAAAATCCTTCGGTTTGGGACGATCAATATGACAAGGTTCGGGTGAATGGGTGCAAAGTGACGGCTGGGTGACAACTTCAAAGGGGTAGGTGCTGGCAAGGGGTTGGCAACAAGCTGGATGTCGCTGGCGGAAGTATCGAAAATATCTCGGAGGGGGGTGCCGGGGGCTGCGGCACAAGACATCGTACGAGTCACCGGCGATAGAGACACCGGACGGACATCGGACGCACCTCGCATACAAATTGTATGAGAAAGCTGTCGGGAATCGTCTGATCAGTGGGAAGAAACCCATGGAACTGGACAGGGCCGATGCGAGGGGCAGAATTCTTCAAAACTCGAGTGGTGATAGGTGGTGGTGGTGGAGACCTTCCCATATGGGCTGTCATGAGGGGAAGTCCCACATCGTCACCCATAACGGCGCTTAGACGGAACACCACCTAAATTGTAGGCGGAATTGTTGGAAACTGGTCGGAACTGACTGATCAGAAGCTGGAAAGACTTCCAGCAACGACGTAGGCGATGGGACGAACGAAGTGGCAGCCAGAGCAGAAACGTTGCTCAGCGTACGGAAGTAGGTGCGGGCGCTGGCATTTTCAGAACTTGTCCAGCAAATTGTCAAGAAATGAACAGAAAAATCTACAAGTATGTGACAAAGGGTCAAAAGAATGAATGAGAGACAGAATTAGTAACTGAAGGAACTGGAGGTCTAGGATTAGCTGGAAAAAGGGACAAATTCCTACTGGCTACGGAAGATTCCAGCACCTTCTAGACCGTATAATAACGTAATTATATAATTACGAGCTTACGTGGCTATAGGGGTTTTGCCCCTGGGCAAAACACACTAAGCCTAAAATGGAACAGCTGCTGGGGAATAGGGGGGCCCGTCTCCTTATCCAGAAAATTCTATAACCTTCCACAGCCTTTCATAACTCCCTATAAGCCTAATACCTACAGCGGCCCATCCAGTATAAATACAGGTGCCTGCCGCCTATAGATAGCTGTAGTATAGTGAATAGAATTACGGAAAATCGTACATACAGACTTGTTCATATACAGTATTCACAGTGAAATCCTTATACTCTTTTGCTTACCCTATACAGCTAGAATCCTTTCACTGCCTAGATCTTATAGGTTATAAGCCCGACTAGCACCCATTTTAGCACCTAAATACAAAAGACCACCCCTTAAAAAATCACCCATATCACCTAAGCTTTAGCGCCTTACAAAAGCTACAGCACCCATTATACATACCCCCGAATACAGAAACAGCCAACAGAAGCTCCCTACGGCTTCCCGAAAAGACCTACCCTAAAGGAAAACAACAATATCTTCCTTTCTTTCTCACATAACCTCTATTACTCTATATCTCGGTTCATACTAGACCAAATCGGGAAATTTCTTCACTTCCGGAAACCTTGATATTTAAATAATTGGATTCTAAAGGGATTTTCCAATATCGTTGCTTACCAGCGAAATAAAAATCATTACAGGAAAGGATATTTGGAAGCCAAATAATCTATACCTCAAACAACGGATACCCCCCCCTTATCTCGACCAAACCTCAACCGATTAGGTCGAAACCTTCACCATTCGAATCCTCTTGAATTCTATATTCAGATTCTAAGACAGTTTCTTTCTATCCTCATTATTCGTCGAGAGAAAAATCTTTCTGTCACTAGGAAGATAATTACCCATTTATTACCATTTTCTCCCGATTGACACTCGGCTATATCTCAACAACTAGCCGTCCGATTTCAAAACTTTCTACACCATTCGAACCGTCAAAAAGTCTACTTTCTAATTCTAATACGGTTTAATCCTACCATCATTCTCCGTCGAAATAGAAATTCTTCTTGACCAATAATAGCCAATAGCCTTGCTAACAGCCGCCCTGTTTCCCTTAAGGGTTCAGAAAATTACGAAATCTGGGCCATTAAAACCAAAGCTCACCTAATTCGGAACGGCCTAAATAAAGCCCTAACCGAATCCGTTGGAAAAAGCTTAACGCAAACGGATAATAATAAAGCCTTAACTATTATCCAGCTGCTTTGTAATAAAGGTCCCCTGACTTATATAAAATCCATCACAAGCTGCAAAAAAGCCTGGGCAGCCCTAAAAAAACAATACAGACCATCCGGCTTCATAACCGAATTTCTTCTATTAAAGGAATTCTTTAATTCCTCGGTAGAAAATTTCGACTCCATAAAGGCCTATTTGAATAAATTACGGTTTATAATAAACGAATTAAAAGTCAACGACCTGGAGTTGCCAGATAAGGTAACTATAGCGTAGGTATTAAATTCCCTGCCGAAGGTATATAAACCCTTCGTCCAAAATATCACACAATCCCTCCGGCAGGACTCCAACGCCGTTACTTCCGATACCTTATTTTCTTCCCTTTTGGATGAATCTAGGGGCCTGGAGAAAAAGGGGCAAATTTTCCTGTTGAAAGGAAAAAACAGTTGGAAAAAAAAGCAGCAGCCGTATTGCGGCCATTGCAAAATTCCTGGCTACCAAGAAAAAGACTGCTATTTTCTGCACTCCAACAAGGCTCCGAAAAACTGGAAGGACCGGCAGAATAATCGGGTAAAAAAGTCCGGCCCGAAAACCGGCCCCAAAAATAAACGGCCGGAAAAGAAACCGGAGGAAAATAAACCTTCGAAGCGGAAGGAACGAGAAAAAAAGCAGGAAGAACTACTAGGGGCCCTGATCGATATAGACGACGAAGAAAATCAGGTTAATATAATAACCGAAGAATCGACGTCCGTAGAAATAAATCAGCTGAACCAGGATTTAGCTGATCTGGACCCCCTATTTCCTCCCACTCCAAAAGGAATGGATATAAACGAGCCTGAAATAAGTCTACCTCAAAATAAAAATAACCCCATTAATTATATAAATATAACTAATAAAGACCTAGATTATTTAAAATCTGGGAAGTTTAATGGGCTGGGTATAATAGAATTAATAGCTGATAGCGGCGTAACGCTTTCTACTGTAGCTAATAAAAAATATCTATTCAACCTTTAACCAGCGCATAAAACAGTGAAATGGGGATAAGCAAAATCCCTTACAGTAAAAGGAATAAGGGAACTTAAACTGAAGTGTATAAATTCGGAAGAATATTATATAATAAAGCAGGTATATTATATTCCGGAATTAAGAATAAATCTACTATCTATCAGTAAATTAAAAGGTTGTTATACCTTAATAGATAATATGTAAAGGAATGCCAAGGGGCTAGCCACTCCGCTAATAACCTTCCACACAGCTGCGGTGCAAAAGATCAACAGTATTTGCACAAGTTGTGCAAATAGCCCCTTATCCGTATTTAAGTAGGTATGCCGCCCGGTGCGCCCATACCTTTACACTACTTCCCCCTCCACTAGCCGTCGTCTCGGCGGCTTAGGCTAGCTGGCAGGCTGGAACAGTGCAGACGTTCTTAAACACGTTAGACCCCCAAACATACAGGTGTTGCCAATTCCGGAATGGCCACTTGCTGGCGTGCCTCGGCAATTGCGCACTGACCGCCCAGCTAAGTGGTCCCTAGCTAGCTCGCCGTCAGCCACCTGCGTTTGTGAGCGGGTAGGAGGCCCAAAGCCAGCCTGGGGCTCGAACCCAGGCGCATGGGAGCTCCATTTACCCAACTTGTGCAAATACAATGTAAAGGAATGCCAAGGGGCTAGCCACTCCGCTAATAACCTTCCACACAGCTGCGGTGCAAAAGATCAACAGTATTTGCACAAGTTGTGCAAATAGCCCCTTATCCGTATTTAAGTAGGTATGCCGCCCGGTGCGCCCATACCTTTACATAATAACAGTATCCAACTGTATAATAAAGAAACCCGAAAACTGATTACCCAGGAATATCAGAAAAATGGGCTGTATTATATACCTTTTAAGGTAAAGGAAAATAAATACGGCTCGTACGATATACTGACTATATCGGAAAAGATTTCGAAGAATCAATTAATAACCTGGCATAACAGAATGGGTCATATATCCTTAAAGCCACTAGCAGAATTTCTAGTATTAAATAATATTAAAATCCCCAAGCAGGATTTATTAGAATTCAAAAACTGGAAGTATGAAATCTGCTGCTAGGTTAAGGATAATAGAAAAATAAATAAAACCTTCTTAAATAATAAGGAGTATAATACTCTCCCAGGCATACAAGTTATAGGCCGAAAATCAAACAAATCAGAAAATAAAACAATTATTTACTGATAATGGCACGGAATATATTAATAACCGTTTCGAAATTTATTTACAGAAATACGGTATTATTCATTATATAACTCCTGCTTATACAAAGAAGCCCAATGGGCTTATAAAAAGAATAAATTTAACGCTATTAAATAAAGTCCGAAGTTTTTTAATTTCCTCCGGCCTGCCAAATTATTTATGGGGTAAAGCCTTATTAGCCGCGGTATATTAATATAACCGTACACCTCATAAATCACTTGGATATAAACAACCGTTCGAATTATATTACGGCTATAAGCCATATATTGTACATATAAAGACCTGGGGCTCTATAGTGTATTATAATACAAATAAATACCGTCAAAAGCTGGACCCCCGTACAGAAAAAGGGGTATTAATAGGCTACGGTACGGAAAATAACCATTACAAAATCTGGGATTTGAAATCCAAAAAGGCCGTATGGGCTAGGGACGTTGATATTCTCGAAAATCACTTTATTCGGGACCAACAGCCGTCAGCAGCTGGTCAGGGGGGCCCAACGCCTCTCAAAACAGCTGGCAACGAGCTGGATTTATATACGGAAAGGAAGGCCACCGGCCCGTACAACCTACCCGGGACGTCCGAAGCCTCTGATACAGAAGAAAACGGCTTGGGAAGCTTAGGAAGCTTCTAGAGAAGCTCCCAGAAAAATTACCCTACAGGAAATAATCCCATATACCCCCATAATTAAAATAGGAGGGAGCAGCCGGTATTACTTAATACAGCTGATAATTTCGATTACAGGGCTACTGAAGGCCGTAGGTATGTCACCAGAGCGGCAACGGCTGCAGCAGCTAATAAAGAAAACCAGGGTAATTCCCTTTAGGGTAATTCTGTTGCAGGAAATAAAAGACCGGCCAGCAGTAATTTAACTGCCGGTAATAATAAAAGGATTCGAATAAATCCACCGGCACTCCCTACGAATTCCGGCCCTACGGAGCCCGTACGGGACTGTATAAAAGTAAATACGGATAATTTATTATATACCGTCGAAGATACGCTGCTAGCAAACCAACTGTTAAGTATAAATAAAACAGAAAAAGCTGACTTTATTTTATCAGCTTCTATAACCGAACCCGCTACCTATAAGTAAGCCATGGCTAATATAAACCGGAATTCCTGGCTTAAAGCCTGCAAGGCTGAAATCGAAGAATTAAAAAAACAAAATACATATACTGTTATACCTATTTCTAAAAATAAAAATATAATAGGTAGCCGGTAATTATTTAAAGCCAAACCTATTACAGACCCTAATTCTATTAAACCCAACTGGATAATTAATACCGATAAAACGGAAAGATTTAAAGCCCGTTTTATCGTACAGGGTTATAATTAACAATTAGGGGTAAATTATTTGGAAACCTTTTCTATTACAGCCAGACCAGAAACCTGGCACTTGCTGTTAATTATAGCCGTAAATAAAGGTTGGCCTATTATATAATACGACGTCCAGAATGCCTTTGTTTACTCGGATATCGATACGGAAATTTATATTAAACTTCCGGAAGGCTTATATATAGAAGCCGAAAGAAATACAAAGGTGGCTAAATTAAATAAAGCCTTATATGGCTTAAAGCAATCACCTAGGCTTTGGTATAAATTCCTAGCCAACGTATTAATAAAATTGGAATTTAAAGTATTCCCGTACGACGAGGGTGTATTTATTAACCCTCAAACAAATACAGTAATAATTTGCCACGTCGACGATTTATTAATAATAAATCCGTCGGAAGCAGCCATTGATAAGCTGGCGGGTAAATTATTAAAATCCGTTAAGCTGGATAAAATCGAACCAGTAGCTACTTATTTAGGTAACGATATAAAAATAAATTACGAAAAGAAAGAAATCCGTATAAGCCAGAAAAGGTATACGGAAAAGCTGTTCGAAAAATACAATATACAAAATAATTCGGAAATAAAGCCAGAAAATACCCCTTTCACTCCTGGTATAAAGCTGGATAAAAATAAATCTACTGCTTCCAAAAAGGATATAAATTCCTACCAAAAGCAAATAAGTTCTTTATTATACCTAGCTTTAAAAACCAGACCTGATATAACGTACGCTGTTTATACGTGTGCCAGATTTATGGCAAATCCTAGTTCAGAGCATTTTAAAGAGCTAAATAAAATCTGGGGTTATTTATTAAAATTTCCTAATTTAGGGTTAGTTTATAACTGTTTAGGAAATTTAAAGCTACAAGCTTATACTGATTCAGACTGGGGAAATTCTTTAATGGAAAGAAAATCCACCAGCGGATATATAACCAGCTTAGCAGCTAAAGGAAATTTTAATCCTATAAGCTGGACCTTCCAACTTCAAAAATCAATAGCTATAAATAGCTGTAAAGCCGAATATATGGCTTTAAGGAAAGCTTTAAAAAAAGCTATATATTTGGGCAGCATGTTTAAATACCTAAATAAAAATTTAAATTTAGGTTATACGGACCAGCCACCGAAGGTCTTTATAAATAATAACGGTGCCCAAAAGCTGGCTGAAAATCCGGAATTTCACAAAAGAACAAAGCACATCGATATAACCTACCATTATAATAGGGAGGTTATTAATAATAAACAGGCTGAATTATATTATATAAATACAGCCGAACAGCTAGCTGATATATTAACAAAGCCAGTCTCGAAAGCAATTCTAAATAAGCTTATTAAAATGGCTAATATAATCAGCACATAACAGTGGTTTTATTCCTACAAAGGTTTTCCCACTATATAAATATACAGGTTATTTTTCCTTAAATAGGTTTTTACTGTATATATAATAAGCAACTCCTTTTCCTAATAATAGGTTTTTACTGCTTAAATTATACATAAAAATACAGAAAATACAGAAAAAGGAACAAATTAAACAGGTGATTTTTAACCGGTTTTATTACCTAATAATGGAACAGGCTTTTTCCTTATATACAGGTTTTCCTGCTTTAGGGCAAGCCGGCCCAAATAAAGAAAAAACAACAAATAACCTATAATACGGTTAAATATATAACAGAATTAGTGGACGTAGGTCAGCTAAAAAGGAGCTCTACAGCGGCCGAACCACTATAATACAGTGGATGTAGTTATTAACGAACCACTGATTTATTCCCTTAAGGGGCATATATACAGCATTTCTAACTCTATACTCTAATAAGGCTTATATAAGCTAATCCATACAGTTAAGGCTCATATGAGTTAAAATTAACCCATATAACCCTTAAGGGGGGCTCTAGGATTAGCTGGAAAAAGGGACAAATTCCTACTGGCTACGGAAGATTCC